>PISX010002725.1:0-152515 GCA_004024625.1 Mellivora capensis
CCTAGATGTCCATCAACAGATGAATGGATAAAGAAGATGTGGTATATATACACAATGGAATACTATGCAGCCATCAAAAGAAATGAAATCTTGCCATTTGCAACGACGTGGATGGAACTAGAGGGTATCATGCTTAGTGAAATAATTCAATCGGAGAAAGACAACTATCATATGATCTCCCTGATATGAGGAAGTGGAGATGCAACATGGGGGGGTTTGGGGAGTAGGAAAAGAATAAAAGAAACAAGATGGGATCTCGGGAGGGAGACAAACCATAGTGACTCTTAATCTCACAAAACAAACTGAGGGTTGCTGGGGTGGGGGTCGGGAAAGGGGGATGGGGTAATGGACATTGGGGAGGGTATGTGCTATGGTGAGTGCTGTGAAGTGTGTAAACCTGGCGATTCACAGACATGTACCCTGGGGATAAAAATATATGTTTGTAAAAAAATTAAAAATTTTTTAAAAAAGGTAAATTTTAAAGCCCCTTTATTTTGATGGTTTATTCTTTTATTTTTTTAGAGCCCACGGTCTAGGAATTTCCTAAGAAATGGTGCATGGTGGATACATTTTTTTTTCTTGTTCTTGAAGGTCTTTCTTTCCTCCTTTTGCACTTGTCTAATGGTTTGGCTGGATACAGAACTCTAGGCTGAACGCAGAACTTGTAAAGCGCTATTCCTCCATCTTCCATCTTTAAATTAGATTCTTAGATTAGGAGAAGTTAGATGACATATATATATTCCTAATCCCTCCTAAATGATCCCAAAAGCTTTTGAGACATTCTCATTATTTCTGATGTGCTTAAAGAAATTTTGTAATATCTGCCTGGTATTAGCCTGTTTTCATTCATTGTGCTTGGCACTATATAGCTCTTTTCAATCTGGAAACTCAAATCCTAAATAAATTTTCTGGAATATGCCTATATAGGCATATTCTGGTGTACATATGTATGTGGTAAAACATTTCATCCTCTGATAGATATGGCTACTAAGACAATCAGCTTTGGAATCTCACAGACTGGACTCGACCCTCAGCTCACTACTTACCCGCTATGGCACTTGGGGAAGTTAACTTCTTTTAAACCATATATGAAATGGGGACAGGTTAACTGTAGAGATTTTTCACAAAACGACACAAGTAAACAGCTTATACAACAGAAACACATATATGTACCTAAATGAAAAATAAGTGTTACCTATTATTAAAATCCTAAAAGCTAGATTGGTGCAGATACTATAAACACTGTCAAATCCATCAAGGATCTGCTATTTGTAAGGAAATAAGACTAACAAAAGAAGTGGGAGGCAGCCAATGGGTATAGGCTTTTCTTTTGGGGTGTTAAAAATGGTGACTTGAGAGAGGTGGTAGTTACAAAATACTGGAAAGGTACTAAATGTTAGTGAATTGTTCACTTTAAAATGATCGATTTTATGTTATATAATTTTTGCCTCAATAAAGAGAAAAAAGGAAGCAGGAAAAAGAAAGGCAGTATAAAGGAGAAGTCAAAAGTTGTTGAAAATGGAGAATGGAAACAATACTCTTTCCTCTATATTAGTGTGACACTTTCCTCTATATAATCTTCTTGTTAATTCTTGGAACTGAAGAGCCAATAATGATAATGTTGGGAAGATAAACACTTCCTTCTTTATCAAATATTAACACATAAATAAAAGGTTGATTGAGAGATCGACATATAATTGAGAAGATTATTTTAAATTTCTTTGGGAAGAATGTATGAAACAGGAAAGTTGGAGGATATATATACATACATACACACACACACATACAAATAAAAAAGCTGATAGTATATAAGACAATGGATAAAGTCTTTTTTTTTTAATCACTATGTATCAGAACGCTCAGCTCTAAGCATTTTCTTATAACAAATATGGGAATCTACCCACATCTAAAAATCTTTCCAATAAAAGGGGAAGTAAATTACTTCCTACTAATTTCAGACTAGGGGGAAATAATGTTACATGCATCTTTTTTCATTTTCAACACTTCCCAAATTGTGCTCCAAGAAACACTGTTTAAAAAGATGTTATTTTAACACAGACTAAAAGAAATGAGAGAAGGAGAAAGAAAAAAAGGAAAAGGAAAGCAGCATATTTGAATTTCATTCTTGGGAGATTTGCAAGGCATAGTAGTGTATTAAAGGTTCTGCAGTAAGAAAGCTAGTTCACCTCTATTAAACCTACATTTGGGTGATTTATTAAGTACAGAACAGTTCTTAAGCTATGTCGGTTAAACACATAATGCATCATTTTGTTAAAGGCTGCTTAGATTTATACCAGATAACATATAAATTAGGGTAATTTCAATATTAGCCCAGGGGGATAAGATTACCACACATATCCAAGAATAATCAATTACCTGAATAAAACATTGTTTCAAATTACTAGCTGGTCAGAGCAAGAGCTTAATGGCAGTAAAGGAGGGGAAGAGAAGGTGGGAATAAAAGGAAAAGAAGAAAAAACAATCTGGGAAGAGTTAGCTCTTCAACCTCCCTTGTTGAGAGGTCCTTGTCCTGACCTGTCAATTCTGATTATTAAGCCTAACATTTGCAGTTAAGATAGTAAAAAATTCCAACTTGGCTCACTTCTCCCCCACTTTCTATTTTTTTACATTAATTCCTAATCCTAGGAGGTAACCTCAAAAGAAGTTAAATATTTGTCACTTGAGTACCTCAGGTATAAAATTTCACATTGCCATAATAATCCATATCCCAAAACAGTTAAATACTGCATAATTTAAGCATAAAGGCATTTGCAATTTCAGTTTCTTTTACTCAGAGCACAGATGTACAACACCAACAAAATCTGAACCTGCAACAGTATTTCTTGTTTGGGGGAAAATAATAGAAAAAAACATGGATTTAGAGAAGTAAAAATTTAAATAGATAGGGCAAAGGAAAATCCAAATGGAAATACATTTAAGAGAAAACTTGTAAGAAGATAAAGACACGCTTTTCATTATCACTTTATCATCTTTGAACCAAAAAGGAATCACTACTGTTTATTATTACTATCTCCCATATTGTGGGAACCAATCAAGGAAATGAATCATTTAGGTACTAGAGACAGCCAATCCCTTGGAGAAGTTAATCCTCTTCTTGGCAATTATTTTACTTCATAGGGGAAAAGCTACAGCTACCTTTCTGGTGACTGTTCATCCTTTTTCTCATAAAAGAAGTGGAGTGGAGTGAGCAAATGAAGCCAACGAAAGCCTCAATAGCCATATATCCCTCCAGTCACAAAACTGGAGGGGAGGAGGAGGGCAAGACAAGCCAGGCATGCACAGCCTAGCTATTCTACTCAGCAGATCATTCTTCATCATTTACAGGCTACCACCCTTGCCAAAGGGTGACAAGATCATTTGGCTAAAGCAACTACTGGCTAAATAGCAAACCATACACATAAACCTTTTTAAGAAATAACAGATTTGAAAAAGGCAAAAGCTAGATAAAATAGATACATTAAAGTAGACAGAATAAACTTCAACTTTGGTTACTATTTCACAAATTAAATTTGTGAATCTTAATTCAGTGGCATAAAGGCAAGAGTTGCAAAGTTGGAAGATGAAAGATCAAAGCACTACCAGCACAGTATTTTCTTGGTGAGAATATCAGTCTAAGGTCTGAAAATGAAATGTGCTGATCCAGAAACCGAACTTCATCAGTAACTTAAAGATGATCAATCAGCTTCAGTGACTTATTCACAGTCAGAAGAGAGCAAAGAGAGCAAGCATCCCAGATAAACTCACCACAAGGGGGCCCTTACAGTGACCCAAAACCCTGTCCTCTATCCAGAGTATTCATACTCTTTTTCCACATGAGTACTAATCTGACCTGTTTAAGTAGTACTTGGTTGAATTTAAGAATTATATAGTAGTAATATGAAACACATCAACCTGCAAGGTATTTCATCTAGGTCCTAAGGGGGCTTGATAAACACTCCTACACTACAGGAGATGCACTGGTCATTTTCCAGATTCTCCATCTCTCTCGATGCAAAATTTACACCCCTCATTCTGTTTTCCATCACCCACTGCGTTTTCTGTAGATGTGTATTATCACTGACTAAGCCACATCAGGCTATTGCTCTCGTGGATCTGATGTTATGCATCCTTCCAACTGTGTCCTGCCCAACCATGAGAAGACACATTTATTTCCCTATTTTCAAATTCTTAAACAGTACTTCTGACAGCCACATGTACCTCTAATTGTAATAGAAACTACAAAAAAGTAGTCTGGTTTTTCTGTACTTTTTGTAGATACTGATACTGATTTAAAAATTCTGAACAATTTAAACACAACAACAGTCCAACTGGACATAACTCAATACTGCAAAATGTAAATATACACATTGGCTCAAAGCAAATTGTTAAAAATTAACCACTTACAAAACAACTTATGGCTAGCTCATAATAAGGACACAGATAGGTTCATATACTCAATTATAAAAGGATTCTACATTTGCATAATGCTTTACAAAGTGCTCTCCCATTCAAGATAACATCAATTCTCATCAAATATTTAAATTGAAAGTCTCCAAGAAAGAGATTTCTCTAAGAGGATAAAGGAAATAATCCAAAATTTTAAACTTTAAAAGCCATTAAATTTTCTACTGATGTTTACAGTTAATTTTTCATACATATATATTTTTGCTTTGAAATGAGAAAATATATTAAGACTATACAACAGACACAAATTCCTTCTCATAAAATATATCACATACTCTTAGGTTATACATGTATTAAAATTATTTAAATCAGCCTTGAGAAATATAATTTCAAGCTGAATAATAATTACACTTAGAAAATCATGCAAGTTTATAAAAGAGACAAAGTCAGGCTTTGGTTTGCCCAGCAATTCCTGTCCAGATCCTCTGTACCAAATTACTTCTTCAAATGCTTAGTATATTTATGCTCCATTATAAACTATTCTATGTAAAAAATACATGGTATCAGTTATCTCTACCTTAGAATGAATAAATTTAAGTGATTGAATACACTCGAGGATTTAAATCTAATCCCCAATTGTGAAATAAAAGACAAAACCATAGTGTAACTGAATCCAGGACTTAAATTGGTAAGAAGCATTAAAAGGAGTCCAGGAAATCCTATTACATACACCTAACCGTGTCAAAGGTTAGTTCTTATCAAATGAGTTGTATCCTATTGAGGTCCATTAAACAAACAAAAAGCAGTTATAGAGCACGAACATAATAAAAATAGAGTTTATATCAGAAAGCACATCATTTTCTAAGACTTAGAAATCTTCTCTAAATGAAAATACAGCATGAATACATCAATATTTGAAACAGTAAATTAAGAGTTCTTACCTTACTACATCATCAATATTGTTCCTGTATACGCCTTCAAGTCTTTCTGCGGGAAACCCCATAGCAATAATGTTGGGATAAATATCTGAGTACTTAAGTTAAGGAAACATCTGAAATATACAACAATGCAAACTACATGTACATGTTGTAAAACATTAGCTGATTATAAAAATTACTATACCTATGCTAGTAAAAGGATGTCAAATGTATTTATTTATAAAACATCATGTGTAATTAAGAAACACAGGTACATAAATTAATTCCCCAAAAAATCTTCAAAATAATTATATGGCAAAATTTTCAAATCTCTCTATCTAGTACATTAAAAGTAAGTACATAAAAATTAAGGAAAAAAGTAACTTCCACATTTACACTATTTAGGCCCACATACATGAAAAACAAAGACCACAGACTTTATAAATCAGAACTGAAGCTACCTTGGGACAAAAATCAAGTATCAAAATAAAAACAAAAATAGCTACACAACTTCTCATTTTTCATTGTTATAACAGGCACCACAGCACAGAGAAAAGTAGATACAATTAAGAATTAGGAAGCCAGATTTAAGACCTGGTTTATGCCTCCATCCAGTTGTATAACCTGGACATGACAATCTTTTCAGGCTTCAATTTCCTATTCCACAAGATTAGGTTGAGACAACCACAATGATCTCTTCCAAGTCCTTGGTATTTGTGACTTGGTAATACTGAACTAAGGTAGAAAGTTTTCCTCATTCACCATCAAGGTAGTCAACATTAGCATGCCATTCTATTTACTTATGTTACACACTATAATCAGCATAAAAGCAAACTTCTGTGCTCCAGAAGAATTTGTATCAAACTAAAAAAAAAAAAAAAAAAAAAAACACCAACCAATCTACATTTCTATGCATTTGTCAATAGTGGCAGACCTCATTTCTTCCTGAGTACCATTATTCCTCTCTCGAATCTCATGATTTTTCTGAAATGGGCCTTCCAAAACAGCCAAGCTGATCTGCCCCAAGCCTCCCTTCAACACCATCCCTGAAGTTCGCCGCCCTACCTACTACTGGACCCCATTTGATCTTCAAGTACAATTCAAAATTCACCAAATCCAGTGCCTTTTTGTAGATCTCTTTTCATCACTTTCTGCTGCTTTCACATTATTGAGTTAATTTTGGTATTATTTTCAACTGAAAAATAATTATCAGGTTACTGAAAGCTTTTATTTTAGAATCATTTTTTTAAAAGGTTTTATACATAGTTTTACCACACACTGATTGGACAGACCTAAAATATTTTAAGGGGAAAAAAAAAAAAACCAGGTGTGCCTGGGTGGCTCAGTTAGTTAAGCATCTGCCTTTGGTTCAGGTCACGATCCCAGCGTCCTGGGGTAGAGCCCTGCGTCAGGCTCTCAGCTCAACCAGGCTCTGTCCCTCTCCCTCTGCCCTGCTCATGCTCTTTCACTATCTGTCTCCATCTCTCTCTCTCAAATAAATAAAATTTTAAAAATAAAAATAAAAACCTTTCATTAAAAGAAAAAAGACCACACACAATAGCATATACAATATGCTACCTTTTGTACAAAAAAATATTTTCTTTTTGGATAAAATGAATAACATTTACACACATTTGCCTGAATCTGCACTTCTCAGCACACATGTGCTTTGCACACACACAAATGATAACTGAGAAACTAATAAAAATGTTTGCTTATAGAGAAGGGGTGGCAAAGGGGAAAAACATACACTAAAACCAGCAACAAACAAATCCAATTAAATATCAAACTGGTAACCAGGAGATAGAGTTTATTTCACAGGAGTTATTTGGCTACTGCAAGTTTACTGTACTTCTTGGTAGGAAGCACTATAAGAACAAAAAGAACTACAAAGAGGGGTGCCTGGGTGGCTCAGCTGGTTACACATCTACCTTCAGCTCAGGTCATGATCTCAGGGTCCTGGAATCGAGGCCCACACAGGGCTCCATGCTTAGCAGAGGAGTCTGCTTCTCTTCTCCCCGTGCTCATATTCTCTCTCATGCTTACTCTCTCTTTCAAATCAATAAAATCTTAAAAAAAAAAAAAAACCTACAAAGAAATTTTAAACTTCTGCGAGTTTGTTTTTACTATTATCAGTATTGATAGCCTCAAGCTTTTTTCTTTATATTGTAGAAAAAAATAATGAAATTTTACTAATGATTTTAAGATTTATGATTATAGGTATAAAGTCAAGAAATCAAGTAAAAACATTAATTAGAAATATCAATATGAACTCATGTTTATAAAAATCTATGTTCTCTAGGTCTTTTCACTGAAATGGCCTAAAAGCATATCAATCTTAGCAGCAAACAATCCCTGGATGGACCCAGATTGCATCTCTAGTATTTAATATATTAAAAGGTACTAAACTCCTTGGAACAACAGTTGATGCCAGGTCTGTGGCAGGAAGGTACAAGACGAATCTGGGATATTTTTCTGTGCCAGGAGACAAGGAAGGTACTCAGAGATAATGGTCTCTATCAGACAGATATAGGAGCTAAAATGAAGGACATCCCAGGACCTAAAGCTCTAACAAACTGAGTATCAAAGAAACAATTTAAATGGTAGTAAATTAAAACACCCTAAATAAAATTAGAACCCTGAGTCTATATAAAGACACTCAAAAGAAAAAAAGAACAACAAAACTATTTTTCATTTATCACCTTTTGAAGTGGCTGTTAGAATAGTTCTTTCTCTACTCTGAAAGTAGGTAAAGGGGGAGATTAAGTATTTATGCTACTTTTCCTATAGGTTCTATATTTCAGGACAACCAAATAGCACCATTTCATAAAGATCTACTTTACAGAAAAACATTGTGTTAATAAACACAAAAGAACAGAACTTTAAAAAATCTGCCTTCGGCTCAGATCATGGTCCTAGGATCGAGCCCCACATCGGGCTCTCTGCTCAGCAGGAAGCCTGCTTCTCCCTCTCCCACTCCACCTGCTGTGTTCCCTCTCTGTCTTTCTCTGTCAAATAAATGAATAAAATCTTCAAAGAAAATTTTTTTAAATAAAAAAAGACTTGGGACGCCTGGGTGGCTCAGTTGGTTGGATGACTGCCTTCGGCTCAGGTCATGATCCCGGAGACCCGGATCGAGTCCCGCATCAGGCTCCCAGCTCCACAGGGAGTCTGCTTCTCCCTCTGACATTCTCCTCGCTCATGCTCTCTCACTGCCTCTCTCTCAAATAAATAAATAAAATCTTTAAAAAAAAAAAAAAAGACTTAAGGATTATAAGAGCCAAGTTCATAGGTACAATGCCATTCTGGATATTGTTCTAGACAAACAAGCCATAAAGAACATTTTTGAGCCAACCAGAGAAATTTGAAAATGATCTGGACATTATATGAGATAAAAAATGACTGAAACGGAAAAGCACACGTTATTGACTAAAAAAAAAAAAAAGAGTTTCAAAAGAGAATACACAGCATTATGCCATAATCGAGTAAGAATGCATATATACCCATATAGACATATGTAGACAAAAAGATTACAAACTAAGGTACTAAGAGTAATCATCTCTAGGTGGTGGGAATATATATTTTTCTCATTTTTGTTTTTTATTTTCTGTTGTTGATACAATGCACCTGCACTATTGCTGTAACAGATTTTTAAAAATTGTTTGCTTTATAATTATCTCCAGGTCTATTTACCAAGTATCATGACAAAATATTGTTTTGTCCCAAGTGACTTAAATTCAGCTCTGTATGTAGTTTAAAAAAATGATGAATTTCTATCAAAATATATATATATATGTATATACACATATATACACACAAACATATAATGAAAAAAGATTTAAGTAGCATTTACTATGTGGCAATTTTGTCACTTTTTTTTTAAGATTTTTATTTATTTATTTGACAGAGATCACAAGTAGGCAGAGAGGCAGACAGAGAGAGAGGAAGGGAAAAGGCTCCCCACTGAGCAGAGAGCCCGATGCGGGGCTCGATCCCAGGACCCTGAGGACCCTGGGATCATGACCCGAGCTGAAGGCAGAGGCTTTAACCCACTGAGCCACCCAGGTGCCCCCAATTTTGTCACTTTAAGAATATATAAGTTCTGCTCAGCAGGGAGCCTGCTTCCTCCTCTCTCTCTCTCTCTCTCTGCCTGCCTCTCTGTCAAATAAATAAATAAAATCTTTAAAAAAAAAAAAAGTTACCATTAAAAAATAAAAAGAATATATAAATTCACCCCCAATCTCAAAGGGTTCTTCTACTATGGAGATTCCAAAACTATTAGGATTATCATTTTTAACATTACAAATAATAGCTGTCATCTATTATTCTCACCTAAGAAAGTAGTTCCACCTAAAAACATAGCTCAATTCAAAGAACTATGTTCAATTATCAAAATGTTCTGGGTATTATGTCCATTCATGAGAAAGAAAAAAAGAGAGAGACTGGAGGCTCAAATCAAGCCTGTAGCAGTAATAATTCCTGAAAGTGAATAGTCTTTACTTTGTAACCCTGTCTTGGGAGCACCAACATATAGAAAATAACACTCAGAAGACAAATGAGGCAGAGGTAGGGACCCAAAGCAGTGGCAGCTTCCACCAATCCAGAATTCCTACATAAAAAATTATAAATAGATATAAGTAAAAAATTTAAGTTGAATTTTTCTGATCAATGGAACAGCAAAATATTTATTCAAAGTAATAGTAATTACTGCTCCTAACAAACTTTCCAACTGAATGCTTAATTTCAGTAAAGACACTAGTAAGATTTTCAGCGTTACAGAAAAGCACAATAGTGCAAAGCCCCTTGAAATGCAGTCATTTTAACCAGGACTAAACTCCAATGTATCCTTGCACTATGAATACTAATAAAGGAGATAAAGTTGCAAAGGACTTGGTTACCTTACTTAAACAAAACCATTTGTCTCTATACATAAATAGGGATGTTATATACTCATTAAAGTAAACTCAGTTGGCCCCCTTTCCTTCACTTAATTATTCAAACACACAGTGAACATTCCGTGCAAGGGGCAGTGAGAGCAGAGGCTAAGTAAGCAAAGACTATTGCACTGGAAAAGTCCCTACTCTGTCAGGGAAGACAGACACACAGACATGCAACGGTGCCACATGACTTATATTCTACTGAATCTAAGACCGAAATATTTTAAGAGAGAGGGATTAATTCTGCAGGGGCACAGGTAAAGCTTCACAAATAGGTGATATGTTAGAAAATTCTTAAGAAGTCAGTCAGACATCAGTAGACAGAAGAACAAACAAGCAATCAGAACTCTCCAGGCAGGGGACAGAACAGGGATACGGAAATACATACAACATACTTACATACAACACACAGAGCTGTATGGAGAAGGCAGGATAGAAGACTGGATTTAGTTTGAAGGACGCTGTGAGAGGGAGTTCAATTTAACCAGACATATAAGGAGTCAAAGTCCAGAATCAGCGTGGGGGTCTCTTACAGAGCAACAATCCAATGCTTCCTTTACATAGAATCTAGACATTCAGTCTTTTGAGGTTTCATTTTCCACAGATTCTCACCTTTCTTATTCACAGTTTGAGATTTTACCCAAGACTTTAACCTCCATCATAAATTAGAAAGATGCAGAGAACATGTGCCACACTACAGGAAATATATTTCCATTTAATCCTAGCAATCCTACAAGGTAGTATTCCCATTTCATGAATGACAAAATTGAGGATCAAAAAGACTGGGTAATTTGCATTAAGTTCCACAGCCAGTAAGTACTGAGTTATGATTTAAACCGGTTAGGTACATAACCCAAAGCCCGGCTTTTTATACCATGTTGCCTCATAAAAGATTAAGATTTCCTTATATTTCCAAATCAGTAACAAAAATATAAGAGTTTCAAAAGAAGCAGGTTCAAATGAAAGTGAATTTACTAATCAAATGTTAAAGCTGAAAAACTTCTAAAAGACAATACGGAATCACTGGAATTTCCAAAACTGAGTAATGAATTATAAGGCACATTTATTATGACAAGAATTATACCAATGCATGTCCAATTTGACTTTTTTGCTTCCTATGTTAAAATTTCTGACATACTTTTTTTGGACAATTTAAACCAAATAAAAATAACTGAGAAAACTATATATATTTCTAATACAGAATAGTGTTAACTTGCAATTACCGGATACACTTTCGAATAACAAGGAGAGTGTTTCATATGAAATTCTCATCTAATTACTTATAAATGCTGCGCATAAAGAATTATACTAACTAGATCACTGCAGGAAGCCAAATATTTTTGCCATCTAGTGATCTACTCGCAGGCAATGTGGCAACATGGTTAAGAACATATGCTCCAAGAGCCAAGCTGCCTGGATTTGAACTCTAGCTTCACTTACCAAGTAATCTTTTGCAAGTTACCCATCTTCAGTTCCCTGTGTAAAATGGGACTGGTAGAAGGTAACATTTTCTTTTCTTTTCTGTTTAATTTTTATTCAAGTTAGTTATTCCAGTTAGTTAACATACAGTATAATATTAATTTCAGGTGTAGAAATTAACTGTATGTAGGTGTAGAAATTAACTGTATGTAGTTAACTGTATGTTAACTAACTGGAATTTAAATAAAAGCTTGAATAAAAATTAAACAGAAAAGAAAATGTTACCTTTATTAAAAAAAAGTACTTATCACATAGGGTTGTGATAAGGATTAAATGCATTAACATATGGAAAACAACTAGAACACAGTGACAGCTGTCTATCAGTTAAACAAATGGGACAGACCTATACCATTAGGGCTTACTGTAACTATCTGGGTATTTTTTTTTCCAATGACACTCTTTATTGAATAACCTAATCCTTCTAAAGAGCATCAAAGCCTAATAGAAACTTTGACTCTTTGAAATCTTGACTATAGCAATTTGCCTTTTAAGTATTTAACTTCAGAACAAATGTAAAATAGTCCCAAATTTCCCAAAGGGAACAAAACAAAAGACTGCTTTCCCCATGTTATCAGTGGCTACATGCAGTAAGCAGAGAGGGAGAAGGAATTTCTGTGGCCCTCAGCTGGACAACCACCACTATGGGAAATCTGCAGACACAAACACACGACGTTCAGTACATGACTTTCACCCCACCTCTGAGCAAACATGTTCAATTTGTTTTGTTTTAATTAAGGTATAATTTACATAAAATAAAATACAAGATCTTAAGTGATTCATTGATGAGTTTTGATTAATCATATATATATCATGTTGGAGTGTCTTAATTCAAGTGCTGCAACAATCCCATCTCAACCATAGAATGCTGACCGCAAGAAAGAAAATAATAAATGGTAATTAAGTTCTAAAGCCTGTCCACAGAAGTCAATTTCACCAATAATAGAACTGACACACTACAAAATGATGCAGCTACTATATGAGCTAACTCAATTTTAATGGTTGTTCTTAACATCCAATCCTGACTTAAAACACTAAAAGTATATTCTAAGTTACACCAAATTAACAAAATGCCTTTAGAAAAACAACATGTGAGCTGAGATTTCATATTTACCTTGTCTCAAAATTTTACTTGTACCCAAATTAATGTGGTTTGCACTACAAATTTAACTAGAATTTTCAAATAGAGAATAACCAAAAATAGCTCCTTAAGCCTTATTTTATGTGTTCCTGAATACAGAGTCTTATTTTAAGTACAATTATTAGAAATAAAGCACTTCTGAAGTTTCTTTGCAGTACTACTCAACATAATATATAGATATACTTATCCCCAAACAACTTATAAACTAAAATACCAGTATACAGTAGTAGTATTCAAACCAGTAACACCTTTTTCCTGCCACAATTATTTTAAGAAAAATTACTTCCATAGATAACATATAAGCTATTTTAAAAATTCTAGTTAACTGGAAGTTACCACCATACATGGAACGCGGATGGCAAATAGAAAGTGACATGTAGATTACAGAGGTAGTGATCAAAAGCAACAAGAGCAAACCTGAAGTTGCCTAGCTCATGAGAGGAACGGACGTTGAGCTGAACTGGCAGCAGGAATGAAGGAATAAAGTCAGACTAACAAGAGGAGACAAGAAGAATCGAAAGCTAATTAGTAAATACCAAAACTGCACCATTTAATTCTATTTTCCAGGAATTTCTGGAGCTTTTCCCCTGCTTTCTGTCAGTGCTATCAACCAACGATGCTTAAGGATCAGGTGAGGGGAAAAAAAATTCAGCCACTGATTCATAAGCTACATCAGGTCTACATTTTTTTTTTCCCAACACATTTTAACAAAGTTTAAAATTAACAAAGAGTTTCCATGTATGTCACAGTTATATCCATATTAGCAACTTCACTAATCAAATTATCCTTTACACAACTGCCACTCATAGACTTATACGGGAGTCTCGTTTAATGCAAGATTTTTTATTTCTGATTAGGTACTCTTTTTCTCTGTTAAATGTGTAAAATGTTTGTATCTGGTTTCTAAATTGAAGATTCATATTGGTAGGAAAGCAGAAAAAGGAGTTACTGATTTTTCCAGTTGATAAAGTGCTAATTGCTCATTATTTAAGAACAATTTGTCCTAACATATAAAGCATATAATCATTCCTGTACAGAGTAAATTAATGCTGCCTAAAATCTGATTTTCTAAAGTGAAAAGGGTGCATAAGCACCAAAGCCTAAACTACAGAAATATTAAAAATATTTCTCAAAAAATATATAGAAAACTACAGAAATATTAAAAATATTGCTCCAAAAAAATGGAGATTTTTAAGAATAAAGTATAGTGGTCAGAAACAGCACAGGACACGGGAACGTTTAAATATTCCCTAGGTGCCAGGCCTGCACTAAAATACTTCATGCATAATGTCATTTGTTTGTTTTTTATTTATTTTTATTATGTTATGTTAGTCACCATACAATAAACCATTAGTTTTTGATGTAGTGTCCCATGATTCATTGTGCATAATGTCATTTAATAAATAGAAGACCAAAGTTCCATTCTCAGCTTTGCAACTTAAAAGCCTATGATTGCAGGTAAGTTACTAAGTCTCTGGGCCTCAAATATTTTTGTTTCTTTTTTCTGCAAAATAATGATCCTAACACTGGCTGTAATTTCTTTATTGGTTGTTTCAAGGGTCAAATGAGGTATCTGGAAATATCTTTAAAACTATGAACTGCAAAGGGCTATTACAATTGTAATAAGAAGTTGTTATGATTTGAGGTTGCATGGACTAGAAATATCCTGTTATTTAATTTTAGTTTCAATGTCTCATTACAAGGCAACTCAATATGATGTTTTTATAAACAAATTATAAAAGAAAAGAATTCCAATATATTCGCTTAAATCCACTTTAGCATAAATTTTAGGTTCCTTTTAACACTTCTAAATTAGCTGCCCACAATGCCAAACCAGAAAGGAAAACTGACTGCCAAGTAATTTATGAGCTCTACTGGAGCTTTCTATTCCTCCAAACAATTAGGACCTCACAACTTTCTCTAAAATTGTTACATTATACCAACTTGCTTTGACTGAAGAGTTTATACATATTTTTGCTTTGAAATGAAGTTTAGATCTCACTTTCTGGAGTTCATTTTGTTGTTGTTGTAGTTTCGTTTAAGTAGGCTCCATGTCCAGCGCAGGGCTTGAACTCACAAACCTGAGTTTAAGGGTCCCATGCTCTACCAATTGAGCCAGTCGGCTGCCCTTAGATCTTACTTTCTGAAGGAAAATACCACATTCTTCAAAGGTAACATCAAGAATTGCTAGTAATTCTTCTACTTAGTAGCAATACCATAAATTGGTACATTTGGCAGGAAATCTGCAATCTGTAACAAATATCTATGACACTGTTTTACCTTTTATTCCAGAAACCCCACTCTAACAATGTGCTCTAAGAAAACAATGTAAACTATGCAAAGACAGTCACAATATGCTGTTTATAAAGGGAAAAAATGGAAATAATCCTAACACAGTACAGTAAGCAATGCCTGATATTTAGCCCAATGAAATGCTACCTATATAGCTTTAAAAATGACAAGTACCCACTGACACATAAAAATTAAGCTGTGAATACCTAAGTATGTAATTATGAGCATATACACATTAACAAAGAGGGAAAGATAATTTCCAGTGACAAATACGTGACACAGAATCAACTTTTTCTATTGTTTAAATTGAAGATTACAGTTTTAAACAAATACTTTTTAAAGGAACAATCAAGGCCCTCTGAACTTTATTTAAATGTAAGCAAATCAGAACCACAGAAAAAAATCTAATCAAGTCACTGATAATGCCAGCAATACTCTAAAATCCAAAGTACAATTTTTTTGTGTATTAGCTGAGGGATTATTCCCTTCAACAAATTTAATCAATTTTTCTTCAGAGCTGTTATGAAATAATGTATCTACAACTGTTCAAACCTACATCTGTGAATCTCTAAAATTTAAGTTGCCCAACTAACTGGTTTTAACGAGCATAAGAAACAATTACCTCCTTCCTAAGTCTCTGGATGAATACGATAAGGCTGATTTCCTGTTTCAGAACTCTGCTGCTGTTAAAATACACACACACCCCGCCTCCTCCCCGCCATGGTTCTGCTCCCACTAACAAACATCCAAGACTGACTACCAATGACAAATCAAATAAAATATGGTTGTAACTTACAGAAAAACTTTCAGAAAGATCATCGGTTCAACATGCATTAGATATACTTGTCAGCATTATATACCTGAACTATAAGCCAAATGCTAACCTAATTTTCTACAGCAAAATCATAATAAAGTATAGGAAAAATTAGAAAACTTAAAATTATGACATCAATCCAGCATTACTGTAAAGTACATAAGAGTGTATCTTTTATGCTGTAATCTTTATATTCAGTATTAGGTTTATGGTACTTCTGTAGTTCATTTCATTATAAAAGCCATGCTTTTTATCATTTAATTTACCAGAGATAACTATCTAAAACACTAGGTTTGGGCTAACTGCTCTTTAAGGCCACTAACTTTCACAGAAAGAAAGACATTCCAACAGGTAAGACACAGAAGATGATAAGGGATGTATCAATAGTTTGAGAACAAAGGCCTAGTAATATTTAGTGCAAATTTACTCAATACTAGTAAACTACATTCAAAAAAAAAAAAAAAAAACCACCACAACAGATTCCAACATTTCCAACTCTACTGATCTTTTAGATGGAGCCATGCACAAATTTCCTAATATTCAAAAACTACTACACATACACGGTATGAAGGAAAAAGGTTCTAATACAAAATGTTATCTCCAGCAAGTGGGTTTTCATTTTCCTACTAATTAAGCTAAAACTGTAAAATTTCTAAATTTACTTCTATCAAATTTACCTTTCAATGAAAGCACTGGTAATTTGAACCATTTTAATGGAAGAAAGCTCCAAACAAGTGTGCGCTAGACTACTTCATTTTATATTTGGTTTTAATATAACAGAACCAAGTCTCTTTATTTTATATCTAAGCCAGGAAATCATCTAGAAATGACTCGCTTTTTTTGTTTTCAAATGGCAAAAATAGTTTTGCCTAACTGCTGTATTTTAATCCTGGATAAGACTAATATAAACTAGAAATACAGGTTACTTTAAAATATTAAGCACAGATATTGGCATTTATTACTACATTAATAAGAATCGTATTACTGATTTTATGAAAACTGCCTTGTTCTAATACTGAAAAATATGATTCATATTCTCACTGAGGATATTTTTATCATTGTATCAACTTTATAATCACTTGAATAAGTGGATCATCAAAAAAACCTCTGAAATTACATATACTAAAATACTAGTCAAAATTCGTATTTTAAATTTTAATAATATGCAGTTTTTAAATATACTAAAAAATAAGAGAGCAAGTCTACATTGCTTGGTTTGAAAAGGTAGTACTTTTAATTTTAGTCAGCTACCCATAAATGCTTGTTCCTAAAGCAAGTATCATTTTAGTATAAATCCAATTATCACAATTGGGGGGAAAAAAGCACAATCCTGATCAATTAATTAGTTGTAGAATCTTCATATGCAAAGGAGAATATATGAAAAAACTTCAAAAATTATTAAGCTGAAACATAAGAGATAAAACTAAGGAGTCAACTCTGTCAACCAACAAACTATTTAAAAACATAAAAGTTCAACATACAGAAAAACAAAAATACCAACAGTTAGATGGGAAGGACAGAAATGAAAACAAGGGAAAGGAGCTCATAACACCTCACACCCTTTAAATACTATTAGGCAAACAAAATAGGTAAACACTGAATATTTGGATAAAAATCTCACCTACATATGTGCTCCCTCACTTAATATAAGAGACAGAATTTATATACATATTATCTGTTTATCCAAAAGGGCACCATTCTCTTCATGACCTACAGCTCAGACCTGAACAAATTCTATAAAGTGATGCTTGTCAAACAATCTACTTTTATCAGACATGAGTTTTAAATTGGCAAGATGTTTCTTACACAAAAATAGAGGCCCTAAACACAAAGTTAGATCCTATCTACACTGAAATATTATGCCTGATCATATTAATCATTTGGCATAACAAACTTCTCAGTAAAAACATCAATATAATAAATAAACAAAGTAGATTAAAACTAATCAGACCCTATTAAGCCCAATATGCAATTTCAAAGACATCTATGCAACCTGGCAACACCCAGTTCTGGGGGGGGCGGGTAGGGGTGTGAAAAGGAATTATATTACAGAAACAACTTATATATTGTAGCTTAAAATGGAAAAGCAAAATTTCAAATGGGGAAAATCACTTAACAGCAGAAAGACAAGAATTGAGTTGGACAAGAAAGCAGAGGACCCGAAAAATATTTAAAGCAAATATTTAAGGAATACATATTAAATCAGTTCCCTGAGGAAGTTCCGTAATAATGAATTCCTATATATAAACTTTTAGGAAAATTACAGCTTAAAACTACCAAAATCTCATAAAACTTAGTATGTCAAGATAAAACATGGTGTTCCACTTAAATATCCAAATAATCTTGTAAAACTAAATGACTAAAAGCCAGACTTCCATTACATAAGCTTTAGTTCTCAACCAGTATCTTCGCATTTTATAAGAAAAATATAAACACTGGCATAACCTCTAAGCTTTATTGTTGCAAAAGCTTAAAATTTGATATTAGTCTTTAAAGACTATAATTAATAGATGATTCCAAAAAACAGAAATGTCAAAACCACTCATATCACTAGATTATCTTAACTTTTTCCTGTATTTGAGTAACAGATGGCAAACCTTAGTTCTTGGACACTACACAATAATCACAATCTGTGTGACCTTTTCAGTATTAAAAAGAATCCAAATAGCCATAATAACCAGCACCTGAGTGTATTTTACAGTATTATCTATAATCCTCATCATAGTGAACAGAAACTAGATATGCACAAATGCATCATACTTTTGGTGTGCTGATATTTATTTTACATAAATTTCCTACAACTAGCTCATGAAAACTATCCAGATGTCAGACTGCTTCTTCAGTTTTCAAAAAACATATATGTACACATTTGCAAAGTATTTTTACCATTACTTCGTTTTCATTAGCACCAAAAAGGTATACAGCATACCTACATCAAAATTTCCTTATGCTTAAGTATTGAAACAATTTTATCTCATTTAAAAAATGTTACTCTAACAAGTAATTTTGTTTAAGAAAGAGAAGAGTTTGTTTCTTCCTCAATACTTTTGTTCTAAATACATGAATTAATACATTTGCTCAAGACATCATTTAGCTAATAAGGTTAAAATTATCTCCCTGTTTTAACATGTGACACTTAAAAATCTGACACTAACATATGCAATTTTTGATTATAAGTGAAATGCAGAGCAAACCTTCATCAGTAAATATCACCAATTACGGAGGCAACTATGCAAATATAAACTGTATCATTCAAAATATGCTCCAGGGAACAGTATCTTCATGATAAGCCATGTCCTGATTACAGACAGGAAAGTGATTGGTTATATCCACTTTGGTATATAAAACGATGTGAAGGCTTATTCAAATCACTTCTATATCCATCTTAACTGGAATACAATTTTATATTCCCACAACAGGAAAGCAAAATTTGACAGATCCAAAGTATTAAATTTTATGTTGTCTTACTCAAAGAAGTAAAATATGTTCAAAATTTAAGTATGTAATAGCTTTCCTAGAAATAACTAAGGGGAAAAAAGTTAAGAATCCAACACTTCAGCTTTTTTTGTGTGCAGCAGATTATGATTTTGTGAGCATAACCATGAAAATCTTTCCTAATAGGTCATCTTAAATCCACTCTAACAGAAAAAAATATTAGCCAAATATTGGAAACAAGATTAGTGTGTAACTAACTACAGAGAAACAAGTATTTTGGGGGTGCCTGGGCGGCTCAGTCAGTCAAGTCATGACCTGTTGGCTCAGGTCATGAGTGCCAGAGTCCTGGGACCAAGTCTAACATGGGGCTCCTGCTCAGTAGGGAGTCTGCTTCTCCCTCTCCCTTTGCCCCTTGCACGCTTGTGCTCTTTCTCACTCACTCGCTCAAATAAATAAATAAAATCCTTTAAAAAACTATTTCTGATAGCTTCACCACTTAAAATAACTAAGGCAATTATGAATGGCTCTGGAAATTGTTTAAAAATGCACAAACACCTTTTAAGTTCACTACGATGAATTACATTTTAAACTAGATGCATACAAACAAAACTAGAAGCTGAAAGAAAGCATGACATTTCAGAGTAGGACAATAGACACTTTTTTTAAAAATTTTCTTTAGTTGTATTTGTATAAAATGAATTTTTCAAAAGAAATTTTAAGTATAGCAAATGAAATTTATTATTCATATACTGAAATAACATAAGCCTTAGTCAATTAAATTACAGCAATAAATACCATCTGTTTTCTTAACAAATTTGAAGCTATCATATAATTAGCAGTCCTGGTTTTAAAATATTTATCACTATCTCTGGATGTCTCCTATAATCTCAAAAAGAAATCACAACATTCAGTCAAAACTTAAATTTCATAAGAATTTTTAAGAAAGGCCTGTCATTTTACTCTGCTTGAGCCAAGCAAGAGGCAAAGTAAATTGTAAAATCAAGCAAACAGGGGGAAAAAAAAAAAATCACAGCAAACAATCTATTCCTAGAACACTTTCGTAATTACGTTTGCCCTAAAAACAAAACAAAATTCAGAATCCACTAAGCTACTCCCCTGACATTTTCTCATCTCTGAATTAATCTAAAGCTCCATTCTAATTTTTTTCTAAAAACTTCACATTAATGCAAGTTTTTAATTAGATAAATAAAGCACTTCAATTCAACAGGCTGACCTAGCAAAGTTAGGATCTAGAAAAGAATGTAACAAAACACATGCATCAGAGAACCTTTGAGTCAGCCCTACTTTCTTTATCTGGAAAGATAGAAGTTTTTTATAACTTGTCAGAAATTTGCCATTTTACATTAACACATTTAACTCCACCAGATCTGAGTATATAACAAAGCAGCTTTAGAATAAAGTTTAAGACTAAAAAATGCATTAAACAGCAAAAAACAAGTACCCTGGGGGGCAAAGTATCTCTCAACAACTCAACGACATAATTAAAGGAAAAAAGCTAAAGATTACTTTAAAAACTATTACCAAAATAAAAATTATAAAAAAGTGTTTTTTCTAATAAAGCACATCCACCCTGTTAGAGCAATTCTACAGAATGTCCTTCTGAACACCTCTGAAGGTGCATTACACTTACATGCTTACTGAAAACATCTTCTCTTCAGTCTTTTCTAAAAGTTCAAAGCAACACTTTCACAACCAGCCAAATAACACATGAGCCTTCTTGAAATAAGGCTTTTTGGTTACCAGTGATATCTTTTGTGGACAAAGTTTCTATTATAAAGAATATTCGCCTAGAAGCAGGTAGAAAACCTAGATGTTAAAAGCCTCGCTCCAGGGACGCCTGGGTGGCTCAGTTGGTTGGGCGGCTGCCTTCGGCTCAGGTCATGATCCCAGTGTCCTGGGATCGAGTCCCACATCGGGCTCCTTGCTCGGCAGGGAGCCTGCTTCTCCCTCTGCCTCTGCCTGCCACTCTGTCTGCCTGTGCTCGCTCATTCTCCCTCTCTCTCTCTGACAAATAAATAAATAAAATCTTTAAAAAAAAAAAAAAAAAAGCCTCGCTCCATCATGTATTAGCAAACTGACCTTCTTAAATACCACAGCCTAAGGCCAAAGGTACTGACTTTTATCAAATATTATACTTCTCGGGGCGCCTGGGTGGCTCAGTGGGTTAAAGCCTCTGCCTTCGGCTCAGGTCATGAATCCGGGGTCCTGGGATCAAGCCCTGCATCGGGCTCTCTGCTCAGCAAAAAGCCTGCTTTCCTTCCTCTCTCTCTGCCTGCCTCTCTGCCTAGTTGTGATCTCAGTCTGTCAAGTAAATAAATAAAATCTTTAAAAATTAAAAAAATATATATTATACTTCTCTTATTACTAGATACCAGACACTTTATACCTTTAGAGTTTCTCGGGACACCTGGATGAATCAGTCGTTAAGCATCTGCCTTCAGCTCAGGTCATGACCCCAAGGTCCTGGGATTGAGTCCCACATCGGGTTCCTTCCTCAGTGGGGAGTCCGCTTCTCCCTCTGCCTGACCCTCTCCCCTGCTTGTGCTCACTCTGTCTCTGACAAATAAATAAAATCTTTAAAAAGAGTAATAAAGTTGAGTTTCTCAACCTCACATTATTGGCACTTTGGGCTAGACAATTCTGCTGTGGGAGGGACTGTTCTATACACATAGGACACACAGCAGCCTCCCTGGGCTCTACTAGAGCAGCCCTCCCACACTGACTGCCCAGCAGTGACCACCCAAAATGTCTCCAGACACTGCCAAGTGCCCAGACAAGGTGGGAGGCGGTCACTCGCAGTTCGCAACCAATATTCGTTGAACACCTCACCTATACTTCTAACAAACCTAAAAACTACCCTATCAGGATTTTTACCATTTAGAGATGTCGAAAGTAGGGTTCACTAATGTTAAGTAGTGTATCTTTTATTACACAACTGATATGTGGCTGAGCAAGGAGTTAAGCTACACTTTAACTAGCTGACTCCCAAGTCCATGCTCTATCTAGCCCAGCACGCTGCTTTTCTAAACTTACTGCCTCATCTACATAATCAGAATAAAATTTGCCATGTTGGGCTATTTAGGGTTTACAGATCAAATTAGATAATGTATGTATAAATTCTATTAACCTAAAGGAAATAACACATTAAGGATTTGTTTAATTGAAGAGAACATAATACAGTGGTTCACAAAGTGTGAACCCTAGACCACCAGCACCAGCATCACTTGGAAACTTGTTACAAATGCAAATAATCAGGCCCCAACCCAGACCTAATGAATCACAAATTCTCAGGGTGGGACAAGAAACTGATGGTTTAACAAGTCCTCCAGGTTATTCTGAGGCCCTCTAAAGTTTGAGAACCACTAATATAATGGGGAAAATACTGCACCAAGTACCTAAAAACCCTACACCCTTCTTTGGACTCAATTTCTACTAGCCCTTAACAAGTTACTGATTCTTACCGGAGCTATGATTCCTACACTGCAAAAGGAAAAAAATAAATAAATAAGGATGGACAATAATACTTGCTCTTTTAGGCTTTTTTCTTCTATGCAAAACCAAATGAGCTAAAGATTAAGAATGGCCTTTGTTAATTAAAAAAAAAAAACCACTAAATAAATATAAGACACTGTTAAGATATATGCCAGCTAACACTACTACATTAATTAAGCAGAAAAAAAAATCTTCTGACTCAAGTCCTCATTTTCCTCTTATTTCATATTTCTTGAATGATTAAGTTGGGAATGTTAAATAAATTTTACAAAGCTGGCAAAACAGTCTTCACATTATTAAAAAAACAAAACAAAATAGGAAAAGCCCAAGCATTCCATGTGATCTCTAACAGACTCAGAATAAAGTAATTCATAAGTACAAATTTTAAAAGTAAACACCTAAGAATCAAGCTTAGTTAACATCCCCCAAACTTCATTTCAAAAGCAGAAACAAGTTTTCAATTCTATTTATTTAATCTCTAATCAGCTCAGAATGACTAGAATACTCAAAAAGAAGTCTCACTAATTCATGAGTAAAGGTATTTTAAATGGAAAAAATTGCATATATTTTAAAGCAGAGTTGTTTGCAACTTTGAACATGTATGCTCTACTTATAAATCACTTCAAGAATACAACTGATTAAAGAATATGGGATTCAAATCACAATGCATTTCATAACACATTAAACAACACTATACTCTCCTTTTAAAGGTCAAAAATATTAAACATACAAAATTGGCAGAATGCACTCCTTGCAATTACTAGTAAAGAAAAAACCTGGTATTTTAGCCTGAAAATCCACAAAAATCAAAGGAAATAAAATTCAAAACTATTCTGAAGTCTAAATAATATTAAATCCACTGAGTTTTGGTAGCACATAGATGGCATGTGTCAGCAAAGAGTTTTAGACAACTCAATTGTCCTAGAAGATGTCAAAATGTTGAATTCTATAACAGAGACTTAGACCAAAAATACAGCTAGTTTATGCAACACATAACAAAATACATAAAAATCATATCATCAGACAGTCACATATATAATGAGACAGAGCATCATTCATTCTGCAATGTGAAACAAATAAGCAAGCAAAAAAACTCACTGGAAATCAAGTGCTTCACTAGTGATAGTACTAGGAGACAGCTGGGAGACCAGCAAAGGCAAAAGAAAAAAAAGAATCATCCCTATGCATACAAAATGGCCTTTATCAGGTAGGTCTCAAACATATTCCATCCTTCCCCATACCTGGCAAGAATGAATAAGAAAAAAAAAATCCTTTAGTTTTCTTCTCATTTCCAAGGCCTAAAATTATATTGAAATTCATGATCAAATATGAAAATGGGATGCAGTAATACAAACGTTTTAACACTAAATTAAAATTCCTGGGGTGCCTGGGTGGCTCAGTAGGTTAAGTGGCTGGCTGCCTTTGGCTTGGGTCATGATCCCAGGGTCTTGGGATTGAGGCCCACATCGGGCTCCCTGCTCAGTAGGGAGCCTGCTTCTCCCTCTCCCTCTGCCTGCTGCTCCCCCTGCTTGTGCTCTCTGTGTCAAATAAATCAATAAAGTCTTAAAAAAAAAAAATTCCTACATTATATGGAGGCATTATCAGATTATGTTAAGTGTAAATTGTATTGTATTAAGTGTAACTTGGCATTCAAAGTTGCATACCTCTCCCCAAAACGAACTAAAAAAGTATATACCTTTATGGATAAACAGTGAAGTTTTGTATCATACATTAAAAGTTTTCTTTGAGAAGATTATTCTTTGTGAATAACATATTTAAGCTGACCTATCTCTAACACTAAAGAAAAATTTATTATAACAAATTTTTATTTTAAAATGTCTACTTCATTATGCAATATGAAGTTTTCAACTTAACCTTAATATATTAAAGCCAACACTTTGTGATTAGCCTACTTAACTTTTCTTTGGTCAACAGTGTGAGTGATCAGACTTTTATATTTCATTTGTGATGAAACAATGAAATCACAGACATCTTATACTCGGAGCTCCTAAAGGAATACCCCTATTTCAAAAAATACTCACAGTTTGAACCAATTAAAATTCTAAGATGTCCAAAACTGAGGAAATTCAGTTACAATCACTGCTCCTCCCATAAATGAAAATATAATTTCACATAATGGGTAATCTGAAATTATAATTTTTAAGAGCAGGAGTTACCATGTGGCAGGTAGTATGCTAAGAGAATTACCCATATTTATCTCATTTATTCTTTAAGATAAATTTTACAAAAGAAACAGTTTGAGAAAGATTAAGTAACCTTCTCAAAGTGGGAGAGCCGAGATTCCAACACAGGCAAGTCTGGGTCTAGAGCCTACACTGGGTCTAGAGCCTACATCTACAATGAAACAACGCACACACAATAGTGTAGATAAAACTAATACTCAACATTTTAATGTCATTTAAAATAAATTTAACCTTATGTGAAAATGATAAAGAGCCACCAAGGTAATCTCATTTTTTAAATATTACGAGAGAGTTTGCAAACTTTGTACTTATTTACACATATACAAAGAATATCCACACAGATTCACTGTCCATATATAAAGTGATGACTATGGATGACAAAGTGCATAAATACCTAAAATATAATATGTCAACGGTCTTCTTGTCCACACTATGTACAGGGTAAGAATATTCTTTGCTGTCAGGTGCAGCCACAGTATCCATCTCTCAATATTTTCAGTACAACCAAGTGTATACCTAACACCCTGAAGATGTCCACCTGCCTCTTAATGCAAACTGCTGCAAATGAACAAGAATATGCCTTAACTACACTGAACTGAACTAAAACTTCTCTGAAATTGATGCCTAAATAATGTTTTTCCTATATTAATATTTTTGCAAGAGCCTTTAATCCAGTGTAAATTACCTTAAAAGAACCAAATTGCTAATACCTTTTCCATAACCATTGAAAAAATTCAAAAAACTGGAGGATAGGTGAAGAATCAAATCCAATACACTAACTTCACCTTTCCTGACAAATGAAAGCATTTTACATCAGTAGGTGAATATATCCAATGCTTAGAAAGACAATCATTTATTTAAAAAAAAAAAAAAAGCAATCATTACTGACAGACCAGAACACTTCTGACCATCTAGCAAAGAATGCATGTGGCAGTAAGTGGCCTTTATAAAACAATTAAGGATATCAGTTCGCTCAGCAAATCCTTACCAACTTAAGCTCATGCAGTCTAACCTCAACATTACTGCATTAATTTCAAATGCATTAATTTCAAAGCTACCAGACATAAAGCAACTGTAAAACAGAACTGAATTATTTACAGAAATCATTACCGACCCCTACCTCAGAAGTTGATACAAATGTCTTAAGTCACTATCCTTAGAACAATATCTAAGAATAAATTCTCATTTTCTTAATGAATTCAGGTCTCCAAAGAATTCTCCAAAGTGACTTCACTTAAAATCAAAATTTATCTAACAAAAAACGAAGGAGAAAAAGAAGAAAAGGTGAGGAAGCGGGAGGGCAGCACAAAATAGAAATAAAACTTCAGAACTCATGGTCTCTACAGGAAAAAAAAATGGCTATTAAATAAGTATTTTATACAATCATTAATAACATAATTTCTGGAAGCTAAACCCTTGAATTACAACCAAGGCCAAACACTTGAAGTAAGTGAAAAACTACCAAGTGCATGCACACTTCTAAATTTCTCTTTACAAACGCCATCTCACATATATTGTTTTAATATAAAAACATTTCCTACACATCTGTGTTACTAAAAAGGCTGAGGTCAAAATTTAAAAGTAAAATGATGGGGCGCGTGGGTGGCTCAGCTTGTTAAGCAACTGTCTTCGGCTCAGGTCATGATCCCGGGAGTCCTGGGATCGAGTCCCCCATCAAGCTCCCTGCTTGGTGGAGAGTTTGCTTCTCCCTCTGACCCTCCCTCCTCTCTTGCTCGCTCGCTCTCTCTCTCATTCTCCCTCAAATAAATAAATAAAATCTTTAAAAAAAAAAAAGTTTACTGAGAGTGAATTAATGTTGAAACTTTGTGCATTCATTTTCCCATAGTAACTATTCCTCCATTAAAAGTCACTGAAGTATAATTACTAAAGTGGCCTAAAAAATATTAAGAAGTATTAAGGTATCACCAAACGAACAAACAGCAAATGGAGCAAATCTCAAAATGAGAATATGTGAAAATAAGAATTAAGAAGTTTGTGTAGTTTATTTAAGTGGTTATTAGGAAAAAACAGATGTACTGTTCCACACAAAAACTAAAACATTGATTGCTGCCTCAGTCATGTTGTAAAATTCCAAAAGGAAAGAACAGCAATGCATCTTTCTTTTTCTACAGTTTCTAAAAATAAATTTTAAACTGAGGTGGTTATAAGTCACATTTCAGGACATTTATTCATATACTATTCCTTTAGTGCACGATACACGATGTGAATCCACAGATGACTGCACTACTCTGAAAACCTTCACAATGCACAGCCATAAAATCCTTTTCCTTACATTAAGTCAGAGACTGTAAATTATTCTCCTTTCAGAGGCACATGAAGTTCATTGCTCAAACTGTTACACAGCAATTAGGATGCCCAGTCATGTTGTTCAGAAAAATGCAACTTAGCAGATATGAAACAGGGTAAAAAAAAACTGTTAACAGAATCTTAAAAACAAACAAACAAAAAAACACACCTCACAGTATGGTCATTTCAATAATCATTAATCTTAAAAAACAATAGTTAACTTCAACAGTCCCTGTACCCTCTACAAGTTAAAAAAAACTCACTATGATTAACATTTGAAAAGACGCAAACTAATCAAAAAATAAAAATACATACAACCAAAGCCTAAAATTTCCATGAAATCTAAAGACACTAAACTTTTTTACAGTCTCACGGTCAATGCTACTTTCCACTAACAATAAGGTACCAACAAGTTATTTTTAGAATAACTCAATTTTGCAAATAATATTGCAAAATTTGCAAATAATCGTCCTCAATTTTCCTCTGAGAAATCACTACATTCTTAAATCTTTCTTATCAGATAGAAACACTCCAGTCACTACTTTCATAAAGAAATTTAATTTCTCACAGGCTAGCTGCTGAAACAGATACTACAACCTGGCAGAGACAGTCTTCAATGGCCATTTTGACACCCCCCCCCCCCCCCCCCCCCCCGCGCAATAAACACAGAACACTAAGTGAAACCAAGCAAACCAAAGTGCTTTGGTGTATCAAAATTATTGGAAGTACAACTATCAAAAAAGAGCCCTTCACTGAGTTTTTCCTAAGTGATTTTTTTTTATATCAATATTTGGCTCAATAAAACCACAACTCTAGAAATTAAGTGTTATTAGTCATTTGATGCAATATTTGACACTGCTTTCCATATATAACTAAAAGCACAGTGCTCAAGAAAGTTTTAACTCACATAAATTTCATGTGCAGAGGCACACTTTCTGAAATCAACGGAGACCTGGCCAATCATCTCACTACTCACGTGTAAATGACCTGGTAGAATAATTTAAACTTAAAACCCTGCTAAATTTTAAAGCAAATGAGTAAAGTAAAAATACTATAAACGTACTCTGAATAATAAAAGCAATCTACCAAACAGCATTAGAGGCATTTTTTTGCATGGGGACTTTTCTGAAAAAGTTAAAGAAACAGTTAATCAATTTGTTCCTATGCATCCAGATGGCTGTCAGTTCACACCAACAGTAGACTGCTTTTGAAATAAATTACAAGAAGTTTTTCCATAATTACCTTCTAGGCAAGTGGGTCAAGTTCAGCCGGACTAGTTCTGCAATTAATGCAGACTCCAGAACTTCTAAATATTCTTCTCAAACATTAATTTTTTAACTTAACAGAAAACTTATGTTTTGTGCGTTATAAAGCTCCTTCTTCAGTAACTTTTACCTTCATCTCAAAACAAACACTTGGCCAAAATTAGTTGTGCACATCTACGTGCAGCTATATAATCCAAAGGAATAAAACCTCTTCAGATAGAAAACAGTTGCTTCAAAAAACAAATCTTCCCCCACAGTTTTTAGCAGGACATATGGACACTTTAGCGCCACTCAACCTTTAGGCAGAATGTTTACTGATATTTGCATAATTTCTATTAAGAATATTAACACTGATACAATTACATAATTTTAACTAAATATTGTCCACTGTGATAATTCACATCACCCAATTTTTGGTCTTAACAGCAACTTAATTCTGTTTTTTCATGCCTTAAACAACCACAGGCCTACCAGGAACTCTGAATGTCTGTGATACTTTCCATTCTGCAAACCAGGAGGGCTCTATCCCCCTCCTTGATCAAAACCAGAACATTATACCTGAAACTGCAAAGATCAATGCCTTTTGATAACCACTATCTTTTGAGGTACAAAGGCCTAACTTGTAGACAACCGAAACGATAATGCTTCTTAAAATTCTTGGGTTTCTGTCTTATTCAACAACCAGAGTCAGTAAATTTAAGGCAATGGGTGAAAAACAGCTAACATACCTACACAGTCTGATGTTGGAGTCATCCCCTCTTGCCGGTTAAATTACACTTGACATTATATGTAAGTCAGAGTATGATTAATGGACCCCCAACGGTGTCAGAGGACCTGCAACTTGAATTAGGTAAGCAGCCATTCTGGCATCACATTAACACATAAATTTCAAGGAAGAACTGAAATCTCTGCAATCACAATTTGCTGCACACAATACCCTTGGAACCTACACAACATTATCATCTGGGATCAAAAAACCTTCAATCTCCATTCTATTACGTGTGACAGGACCACTGAATATAAAATGCTACTGAGCTGCAAATTTCACGCCCTATCCTCTATCACCCCATTAGGAGGGGGGAAAAAAAAGGAAAAAAAAGGCAAATTTAACAAAGATCCAGTAAGAGTGCCTTATGAGGCATATTCCCTATGACACTATTGATTTCAAACTACAAAACTTCTAAATGCAGTTCAAAGTTGTAATTAAACTTAGCTTAAATACACATACCTACTTCTGCCCTCCAATGAACACCCATATAGGCCGAAAACGATTCTGCTTCCAAAGTTATGCAAATCAGCTCACAACTCACATTTAAAAAAAAAAAAAGTCTATCAATGCAACCCAGGAAACTAAAAACAATCAGTGCAAGATTCTGATGCAATATGCATACGTGCAACACTAATTTTCATTTTAATCTAATCTATACCCTTGATCTAAGGCCTAAAGCCAAGATTTAATCGAAATATGCTCAACCTCAAAGCGTCTACTTTTCTGTTCATTTAGCAGACCGGATTATCGAGCTCACTAATCCACCAACAGTGTACCGTGTTCTGTGTTAACGGACAATAGCCCTTCGGAAGAGACCCCGCAGATAGACCCGAGAAAGCAATCGGTGCCTTGACACTCGCAAGCGGGCCAGAGTTGCATGTAGCCGAACACACCCTAGGCTGGATGCATTCAAGAGAGACACCAAAGAGACACGATCTAGAAATTCGAGCAGGGTTAGCTGCTACGGTCACCCAAACCATGGAAATTTTTCGCCTCCGTCTGCTCCCACGTTCTAAGCGAGAGTGACAGAAAGGCAGAGAGGGGCAGCGGCAGAAATGGATACAGGTCAAGTCTAAGTCGAATCCATCCTCTTGATATCTCCTTTTGTTTCTGCTAACGATCTCTTTGATGATGGCTGTCATGTCTGGGAGCCTGTGGCTGAAGAAAAAGGAGGAGAGAGATGGCAGAAGCTGCTGGTGGCGGGGCTTCTTCTGCAGGATGGAAATGGCTCTGGACTTCGCGGTAGCGGATGCCCCTCGCTCTGCCGCCGCCTGGCTCTGGACCGCAGCCGGGTAATGGCTGCTGCGGCGGCTGCTGGATGGTTGCAGCGACGGGGCCTGCTTCTCCTCAGCAGCCAGAAGCCTGGCCGCGGCGGCCGCGGGACGGGAAGGAGACGGCGAATCCTCGGAACGGCCGCTGCCTCCGCCGGCGGCCTCCGGAGCCCGGGCCGGGGGGGGTGCGGCGGCGGCGGAGGGGAGGTTTACAGCCGGCCCGGGTCCCTGGACGTGCCGCCGCCGCCGCCGCCGTGTTGGAGGCAGTAAGAGGGGAGAGACCAACTCTCCGGCGGCCCCAGCCCTGGAAATGGTGACAGGCGACTCCGGCCCCCTCCCCGGAGCTGCAGCCGCCGCGGCCGCCGCCGCCGCTTCTCCCCCCCGCTCCAGGAGCGGGAGGTGCCGCCGCCGCGCCTCAGCCGGCTCCCGCCCGGGCCCGCGGCTTCCACCGTCCCTTGCACGAGAAGCCGAGCGAGAGGCTGCACGGTTAGAAGAGAGGACGAGGACGAGGCGAGAGACGCCGCCGCTGCCGCCGCCGCCGGCCGGCCGGCTCCCCGAGGGCGCTGCCCCCGCGGCTGCTCACGGGCGCTGAGAGGGGCTCTGGGCCGCGGCCGCCGCCGTCTCTCATCTCCCTCGCCTGAGCCCGGCCTCGCCTCACAGCGGCTCAACTCTCAAACTTCCATCATGGCTGCAGCTTCCGAGAGGAGAGAGCCGAGCGCAGCCGCGGCTCGGCACCTCAGCGCGTATCCTGCCGCAGTGCACAAAGAGTCCCGCCACATCACCGCCCGCCGGCCCGCCCGCCCCCTCCGCCGCCGCCGCCGCGCCGGGAGCCCGGCGCCTGGGAGCCCGAGGGGAGGCGGGAGGCGGGAGGCGGGCGAGACCGCGCCGGGGGGAGGGAGGGACGCGGAGGGACAGGGGCGGCAGCTCCGGAGGCGAGCGCCGAGCCCCCGGCTTGCTGCCGCCACTGAGCATGCCCAGTGCGAGCGCCCCGGGCTCGCTCGGGCTTGTGCAAGGCGCCCGCCAGGAGCTGCACTTGCCGCGGCTTCTGCGGCAGCGCGGGGCGGGGGGAGCGGTGGAGGGGGGAACGAGCCAAGCCTCGGCCTGTGCCCAGAAGCCCGGTCGGGGACGGGGAGGGCCGAAGGGGAGAGCTGAGGGGTGCACTGAGCGGTGTCACTGACTCGAGTCTGAGGCTACCTGTGTGCACAGGTAGGGAGGCCCAGGTGACTCGCGCTGGTCGGGGTACAGGGAAACGCGAGGGCGCCTCCGCCCCCAGCCTCGTCCTCCTTTTGCACCGCTGTCGGATCACTCTCGTTGGCAGGGACTCGCCGGCAGCCTTTGCCGAGGGGGCCTACCTCTCTGCTCGCCCCCCCGCCCGGGTCCTCAAGGTGTCAGTCTTTGCACAAAGAACAACCCCCTATTGTGTTTCCGTGTGTATCGCCTCATCCGGCTCGCTCTCCCCGCCCCACCTCCCGCTTCCCCAGCAGCTCGGCTCCTTCGCCCTGAAAACGGGAGATCGCAACCGAGCGCGCTGCGTGTGAACACACCGTCCCTAAATGTCTAGGCCTCCAAGGACCACTGCCCGCGTTGTCCCGAAAGCGGACCCCGGAGGACGGGACCCACACCGCAGCCCCCCGCATTGCCCCCTGGAGAGCCGAGCGTCCCTCCCCTCGGAGCTCCAGCTTGGTTCACCGCGGCGGACTGAGGCTCGGGACTCAAGAGCTGCCTCGCCCCGCCCCTTTCGGGCCGCTGTGAAAACCCGGCCGGGTGGATCGCCGCGGACCGGCTTCCGCGCTCCCCGAGCCGGGCAGCGCACGCCGGCGGCCGGCGCTGCCCGGGCCCGAGTGTGAAATACCGGACGGTAGGAAGCGGCAGCCCCTGCGAGTAGGCGTGGCCGGGGAGACCGAGGAGGGTTCAAAAGGAGGTGGAAGGATACGCGGGTCACAGTCGGAACTACTTTCAGGAGGAGGTCACGTGTGTTCCTAGTTGGGGAACTTTCCAAATTCCCACTCCCCTGTGATGGCTGGGGAGGCAAGTGCTTCTCGTCCTTTGCCCGCGGTGCTGCTGCCGTGTGTCGGCAGCGGAACCCCGAGCCTCCGGGTCGCGGCGGAAACGCAGGCTCCGACGGCCTCCGGCCCGAGTGCTGTCGGTGCTGGCGCCTGGGGAGCTGGTTACACAAGCACCCACATTCAAGCACGTGCCCCCGCCTCCCCGCACCGCTGGCCGCGGCTTCTCGCGGACCACGGAGGGAGAGCTCCCAAGCTGGTCCTACCCATTCGCGAGCTACCTACCGAGCCAGCTACAGGGCCAAGACCTGAGACTTGGAGCTCTGGCGCAGCCAACAGTGCGCGTTCCTCACCGTGGGAGAAGGGGCAGAGCCCCGGGGATCTGGCATTTCCCTTCCTGGTGCCCTGCGGTAGCAGGGACGCACTTTCCTGCTGCTGTGCACCGGAGGCAATAGGGTATCTCCTGCAGCAGCCCGCAGCTTGAATTCACCAGCGTTGCGACAAACTTCCAGTCACTACCCTTAAGCTGGTGAGCGCGCCCCACCTACTGTAGACTCAGCCAAGTGACTTATCTGGTCGGAGAACCTAGTCAATGGCTATCAGCCCAGAACAAACCTGTCAAGTCGGCTAACAGCCCTGGTTGGCTGACCTATCCCCGTGAGAGAGCCGGTTCAGAAATTCGGAGAGCTGGAGCGCAATTACCATGACATTGATCAGCTGCAGCAAAGAGAGTTGTCCACTTTCTGCTGGAAGAGAATGAGTATCAATCAACATCAATCTAGGAATTTCTTCCTTTTCTTTCCCCTGGGAAGTAGAACTCAAGGAGACAATCGGAGTCCAAAGTATCTGAGTTGAGACTTGGGCTGAGACACTGGGTGGCTGCTGCTTGTTTTTTTGTTTGTTTGTTTGTTTTGTTTTGTTTTTTAAGACCTGGGAGAATGGGATTAGTTAGCATGTGTATTGCAGTGATTGTGAGTAGGTGTCTAGGAAGGTCTAAAAGGATTTATTCGGTATCTGCAAAAGAAGACTGTGCATGAGCATATCATGGTTGCAGGCAGCCCCTTGAAGACTAGAAACCCCAAGAGGGCTTGCTTAGAAGCCACAGGCCATTACCTAATTCCACAAGTACTAATTAAACCAGGGATATTTACAGTGTTCTTAGAGATCTCCCAGGCTCCATAACACTTTGCATTTATAGACTACATCCTTTTAAGATAGCCCTGCAGGAGTTAGCAACCTGCTGAATCTTCCACGTTGATACTCACTGGAGGCTGTTTTTGTGCATGATCCTAGTCAGCTTGTGGGAGGTGAAGGCCACAAGTGGAAAAGGAAAGGGGGGGGGGGGGGGCTGCGACAATCTGGAAAGAGTAGGAGAAAGGCCTCCATTTGGTTTCCAAAAATGAAAACCCAATCCATACAGCCTAGGGTAAGCCAGAGATTTCCTTATTTTACAAATAACCAATGATAAGGAGTCCCTGATTTGTAGGTGTTCTACTAGACTATGTGTTAAGAAACTGAGTTGTGCTCCATTAGGTAGCAAATACCACTTGGTGGGGAAAGGGGAAATGAAGAGGAAGTTGAAGGAAGGTAGACTGGGGAAGGGTAAAATATCCCACCTCAGTTTGTCAAGTTGCTGATCTTGTCTCCAGAGTCCACAGTGTTAGTGCTGCCCTACTCTGCCCCCTACCCCTGGAGCCTACCCTATCCCGAAATCCACTTCCTGGAAAGGAAATGGGTTCATGAGGAGACAGGATGCTTTTCCACTCCCATGGCACAGAGTTCTTGTGGAGAGAAGGCGCGCACCACCTTGAAATACTAGAATGGGAGACTGGCCCACAGCAGGAGTTCCTTTGTCTGAGGGAACAAAATGGGACCGGAGTTTGCTGCTTCTCTGAACGTGAGCTCCCTCTGCTTCTCTTAAGCAGTAAACGAAAAGGATCATCGATGCTGACAGATGTCTGGCCAGCCAGACAGTATTAATCAGGTCGTTATTAGTAATTATTGAATAAACACCTCCTTCCCTCCCCAGTGTTAAGTAGGTTCCTGAAGGAAACTTCAGCTTTCCGTTTTTGTTTTCCTTCACTTCTTCCTTGTACCCAGGGGCTCGCCTTACCCGAGTGGTAGAGCTGAAATCTCCAAAGAGCTAACTCTATCAAATGCACGGGAAGTTTCAAATCTGTATATTGTTTTTCAACTTCACCTGCAGGTATCTGCTTGGCTGTACAGATATTACCAGATGTTGGTTTCCAGGCACTCTAGTTCTTTACCTGTCTGGATTCAGACTGCCCTAGGGAAAAACAGAAGCTTGTAACAAAGGGAGAATTATATAAAGCTTCAAGGAGACTAACTATGTGAATAATTAGTAAACATGATAAACCAGCTTTAATTATAGTTTCTAACAGCTGATTCCAAAACTGTATGTTACTACACCCAAAGAATGTCCAAAGAAAATAATTTTCTTTATTTTTTTTGATAAATGAAATGACCAGCAACTTGATGTGGGTGATATAAATAGTTGATGTGCTCTTTGTAAGGTTCTGCTGCTAAAATGTCTTTTGTTGAACGCTGATCACTATAATGCCTTTCTCAGCTCCCACACACTGACCTTTCAAATAGAGATCTAAATCAATGGCTTTAATTTTTAAGCAATCTTTTCTATTTTTATCTGTTTAACCACTGTTTTCTAAATCAAACAGAATAGAAAAATATAATAATTATAGGTCTGAATTTTAAACCACCCTATTATTCCAAGGGTCCAAGGCTTTCCCCCTTATTTCGCTTATCCTAATTACAAATATTGCTGTTCTTTTAAATAAAGATGTTTTTGCCCAAGACATATCTCCAGAAGGCACTTCTCCAGAAGGCACTGCAAGTAACCATACCCTATAAAAGAACTTTCCCTTCTTGTGTCTAAGCTCTCCAGGAGCTACTGCACACGGCACTTGAGTCTCCTTTCATGTCCCAGTAGAGAGGTGTGCTGTATGAAATGATCAGTCTCAGAGAAACGAGGGTGGGGCCGGGTATTCCTGGGAGAACCACAGTGCAGAACAGGCATGCACGGAGTCCAAGCTGTGTTCAGAAATTGTGACTTGGACCAGAGAGTGATGGGAAAGAAAAGAACATGTCAAATCAGCTTTGACTGTTTTACTCTCCAACGTAACACTGGCTATTTTATATTCTACTCTGGTCCTTTTGGTACTAACTCTAATTATAGTCCTATGGAACATATATTCTGCTTTTAGATCTTCCAAGAATAGAAAAAGATAGTAATCTGTATCCACCAGCAGGTGTTGGGGCATTTGCCAGGTGCATCTCAGAGTCGCCCTCTTTCATCTAGGTGTAGGAGGGACATAGAGAAAGAGTCAAGGTTGCCCGTGCCTCACTCCTAAAATCTTTCCCTTCAGGACATCCTTCTGGCATTCAAGGCATCAATGTTTCTGAAGACGAAGAGCACCTTTTTGAAAGAAAAAAAAAAAAGAATGAGACAAACTCTGTTTAAAATATCTTTTTTTGTCTTTCTTTTTCATGGTGTGGCATCTTTTATCTCCATTCATTCATCTAATTGTCCTGTCAACAAATATTTGGGTATCTATTATGTGCTCATTCTGTGCAAAGCTCTGTGGACAGAGCAGTGACTCGCGTAGAGGGTACAGCCTTTAGGGAACGGAGTCTCCTTGAAACTTGGCTTCTTTATCTGTTACAACCTCTTCACAACCCACGGAGTAAAGTTAAAGCAGTTGAAAGAACCTTGACATTTGGTAAGGGTTTCCATTAGCAATGATCTATTGCTGCATAAAAAACCACTGTAAGCTCGGTGCCTTAAGAGGACCACCACCACTTCTTTGCTCACGATTCTGCAATTTGGAAAGGGCACAGCTGGGCAGTTCTCCTGCCTTCCCAGGGCGGCAGCTGGGGTCAGACGTGTGGTCGCCTCTAGCTGTGAGTTATGCTGGGGCTGGGACAGCCTAGATGGCTTCCCTGGCATCTGACGCTTCCACTGGGGCACTGAAACGGCTGGCGGCCCCCTCTCTTCATGTCATCGCTCATGATTCAGTGGGCCAACCCGAGCTCCTTTCTACTTTCTTTACAGCCTGGATCCCAAGAAAGAGAAAGCAGAAGCTACAAGGCCAGTGAAAGCCAGGGCTTGGAAGTCCCAGAACATCACTTTCACTATATTCTTCTGGCCAAAGCTGGTCACAGGGCCAGCCAGCCCAGACCCAAGGGGGCAGGAAAGAGACCATACTCCTTAATGGAAGGAGTGCTTGGAATGGGAGGAACTGTTGGCAGTCATATTGGGAACCACTCTATCATAACCTACCCTTGGGCCACAATAATTCTCTCTCTCTCTCTCTCTCTCTCACACACACATACACACAACAAACACACACACACACCGCCAGATAAGCAAAATACACTCCCTCCCACCCCCCAGATTGTCATTCTGTGCAACACTGGCTCAAAGGGCCCAGATCTAATGATAGACACCAGGCCCAAGTGTGACTGAGGCATTTTAGATACATTTAGCTGCTGTGAGCTGAAAAGACAAGTTACAGACATAGCGTACGATGCTGAGGCAAAGCAGGGGGGAAACAGAAGGCATGGAGCAGCCACCATTCCTAGCAGTTCAGAAAGCCGGCTGAGCACTGTCACCCCCACTCTGGACCCAGACCACCATTAGGGTCCGGTTCTTCTCCTGGGAGGTGCTTCCCAACCCACTATTCCTGGCTCCCACCTCCGGGGTGCAGGCTACAACCTTTGGAGCTCCCTTTTCCATAGGCCACTGCCTGCCCTTTACAGTCCAACAGCTCTCTTGGCCTAGGTCCTACCCACAGAAAGTTGGGGGCCCCCTGGCTTTTTTTCCATTTTGAACTCTTTCCTCTTTAGTTCAGGCTAGCACTTCATCAATAGAACTGTCTTCAACGTTCTGTGAGTCTCCTATGACTCTTTATTTATTTATTTATTTATTTATTTTTAATTTATTTATTTGTCAGAGAGAGAGGGAGAGAGAGAGCGAGCACAGGCAGACAGAGTGGCAGGCAGAGGCAGAGGGAGAAGCAGGCTCCCTGCCGAGCAAGGAGCCCGATGTGGGACTTGATCCCAGGACTCTGGGACCATGACCTGAGCCGAAGGCAGCCGCTTAACCAACTGAGCCACCCAGGCGTCCCTCCTATGACTCTTTTTTTTTTTTTAAGATTTTATTTATTTATTTGAGAGAGAGGCAGTGAGAGAGCATGAGCGAGGAGAAGGTCAGAGGGAGAAGCAGACTCCCCGTGGAGCTGGGAGCCTGATGCGGGACTCGATCCCGGGTCTCCGGGATCATGACCTGAGCCAAAGGCAGTCGTCCAACCAACTGAGCCACCCAGGCGTCCCTCCTATGACTCTTAATGGAGTTTACTTCTTGCCTACAACAACGTTGCCCACAAAGCAACATCTGTAATTCTAAAAACAAACTTCTGTCAACGTTGGGCCCTACCAAAGAAGCTGCTGTTGGACTCACTGAAGGTTCTTCTTAGAAGCCCTTTGGGCTAGATGAAATGGTCTATGAGACAACATCTGAACACCTGTAGAGGCTTCAACATGGAGTCTTGATTGGATTTTTACCTCGAGGCCCCATTTGAAAGGCAGGCCCCAGAGGCCATTTCTTCCTTTGAGACTACCGCTGACATCACAGAATCTCCAAGGCCCTGTCTATTTCCTCTACATTCTTCTTGAAAACTGAAGAGTTCCTTTTTTAACACATCTCTCTCTAGTAACACTATCACACATCACTGATACTCTCAATGTGCAGCTTGAAACTCCCATTTGCCAGATCTACAAGTTCATTAGATATATTTTCTGTCTTTTCTGTGTTTCACTGCACACAAGGGCTGCCCAACATTTTGCCCTACAAAGGACCACCGCTCCAACCTGCAGTACAATTTCCTCATGACCCTCAGAGACTCCCCTAAGAATCTCCTTCCCAGACTAAGGAGATACATCAACTAAATGCAAATGCAGGACCCTGGATTGGATTCTTTTTTTTTTTTTTAAGATTTTATTTATTTATTTGACAGAGATCACAAGTAGGTAGAGAGGCAGGCAGAGAGAGAAGGAAGCAGGCTCCCCGCTGAGCAGAGAGCCCAATGCGGGGCTCTATCTCAGAACCCTGGGATCATGACCTGAGCCAAAGGCAGAGGCTTTAACCCACTGAGCCACCCAGGTGCCCCCCTGGATTGGATTCTGAAATGGAAAAAGAACATCACCAGAAAAACTGGCAAAGTTCCTACAAGGTCTGTGGTTTATGTCAATTTCCTGGTTTGGGTCATTATTCCCTGGCTATGCAATTTATCACTATGAGGGCAGCTGAGTGAAGAACATGCATGAACTCTATGCCATTTTTGCGACTATTTTGAAAATTGTTTCAAAATAGAAAATTTTTATTTTATTTTTTTTAAAGATTTTATTTATTTATTTGTTAGAGAGAGAGAGCACAGGCAGACAGAGTGGCAGGCAGAGGCAGAGGGAGAAGCAGGCTCCCTGGCGAGCAAGGAGCCCGATGTGGGACTCGATCCCAGGACCCTGGGATCATGACCTGAGCCGAAGGCAGCTGCTTAACCAACTGAGCCACCCAGGCGTCCCAAAATAGAAAATTTTTAAAAATTACTGAATTAAAAAAAAAAAAAAAAGAGTTACGGTTCCTTCATCATCTCTCCAACCTCTACCCAATGCCTGGTCCCAAAGCCAATGTCATGACTCTTAGATTTTTGTTAAGCCAACACCCAACTTTCAGACATCGATTTCCATTATTTATTATGCATAATACACTACCCCAAAATGTGGCAGCTTGAAAAGCACTGACCACTTTCTTGCTTACCATTCTGTACAATGGACAGAGCACAATGGTGACAGCTTGTCTTTCCTTCCTGTACTGCTGGCTGGGGTGGCTTGATTGGGGCTGGAGGACCTGAGATGACCTCGAGCACAGGGCTAGTGGTTCAGCTACAGTGGGCTGGAACAGCAAGGGGCTGGGCCTATCTCCCTCTATAGGGTCTCATTCTCCAGAAGCATGCTGCCTCCATGAAGCCTTCCTCTTCAATACGGCTGGCAGTGTTCTTTACGTGGTAATTATTGTCCAAGAGAGTAAAAACTTAGGTTGCCAGGTGTAGGCACAGAACTGGAATAGCTTCATTTTGGCTTTGTTCTATTGACCAAAGTAAGTAACAGAGGCTGTCAAGATTCTCGGTTGGGGGTAGGGGGAGACGGGGAAAGAGACTCTGCCTCTCAGTAGTAAGCATGGGGAGAAATGGAGGAATTGTAGGTGGTCCTCTATCACCATGATCCCAGCTCACTCCCCTAGAAATGCCTCCTCAAACCAATCTTCATGGTCAATTCTTCCTGGAAGCTCTATCATTTAAGAATCATTGCTATCAGGGCATCTGGGTGTCTCAGTTGGTTAACCATCTTGTTCTTCATTTCAGCTCAGGTTGTGACATCAGGGTCCTGAGACCCAGCTCTGTGTGGGGCTCCGTGGGGAGCTGCTTGGGATTCTCCTCTCCTCTGACCTTCTCCCTGCTTGTGCTTTCCGTCTCTTTAAAAAGGTCTCCCTTCCACCTCCCTCAACAGGTGACCTAGGAATGCGGTGGTTCTGTAAGCTCTAGCAGCCAGTGGCCTGGGGCCACACTTGGGAGGCAGCCAAGATTTTTTCCTTAAAAAAAAAAACACACACACACCTTTTTTTTATTAGATGACAATTTGATTAGCAACTGTTTTCTGTTTGTTGCCCATCTTGTTCCCTAACCCTATAATTTCTTCACTGGTTCTCTCATCAGTGTTACACGCACATTTCTACACTAGGATTAATACATGCCACAAAAATATCCATCGAAATTCAGTAAAATAAAACAGACGTGATAATACATTTATCTGTATTTACATAAATCCATGGAGAATATCCAAAAGAATAAACAGGAGAGAAGATAACACTGCTTATTTCTGACTACAGGCTGGGGAGGGAGGGCTTCCGAGGGAGGAGAATTTCTCTTTCCATTTCTTCCTTTTTGTACGGGCTGAAGGTTCTGTACAATGATCATTTAATGTTCTCATAAGGTTAAAAAAAAAAAAAAAAAAGGGACCTCACCCAGTACAATTAAGTCTAAAAATCAACAAATTGGGGGCGCCTGGGTGGCTCAGTGGGTTAAGGCCTGTCTTCGGCTCAGGTCATGGTCCCGGGGTCCTGGGATCCAGCCCCATATTGGGCTCTCTGCTCAGCGGGGAGCCTGCTTCCTCCTCTCTGCCTGCCTCTCTGCCTGCTTGTGATCTCTGTCTGTCAAATAAATCAATAAAATCTTTAAAAAAAAAATCAACAAATGCCCATTATCAGAAGAATATCAAATAAACCAGGGAGAGAGCTCAACTCTGATTCCACTTTTTTTAAAAGATTTTATTTATTTATTTGACAGACAGAGATCACAAGTAGGCAGAGAAGCAGGCAGAGAGGGAGGAAGGGAAGCAGGCTCCCTGCTGAGCAGAGAGCCCGATGTGGGGCTCGATCCCAGGACCCTGAGATCATGACCGGAGCCAAAGGCAGAGGCTTTAACCCACTGAGCCACCCAGGCGCCCCCTGATTCCACTTCTAAATAAATGAGCACACTAAAGGAGTTCTGGCATTTAAGACTGAATGCCTGTTTGGTGTCCGCTGCCCCAGAGAAATACTCGAGAATATCTGTCATCATTGGGGTCTAGCGTGGCTGACATGTCGCACCTCACCCTGGGTACCCTCTCTCCCTGGATCAACTGCCTCACCTCTTCTGACTTTTTGTGCTATTGAGTAACTTTTGCCACTCAAAGAAAATAAGAGAAACACTCATCTGGTATCACAGTACCCCCACTATTCAATGCAGTGGCCCACGACGTTCGGATCCGGGGCTGTAAGAGCTGGGAGGGACCTCAAAAGTCCCTTAGTTCACTAACCCCGTTTTACACTCGGTGACCTGAAGCCCAAAGGATTTATATGCCCAGATTACACAGCTACTCGGGGAGGGACCCTGGATTGCAGCCTGGGAAAATCCCTGCTATTCCAACTGAAAATAAAGATGGGAAGAAAATCTCATTTTGATAAAATCCCAAACAGGTTAATTAGAGAGAAATTTGGCTACAGGGAGCTTTTAATAGTGTTTTCAAGCCTTGGGCAGGGGGAATGAAGGGAACAAGAAGACTGCTTGAGGACCCTCAGTGTTGAGAACAGAGGAAGACAGGGATAAGTAAGTAAACAATATGATTACTGATGCTCACTCTCTTGCCCTGAATTGGGGCAATTCATTAGACCAGGAGATTAGGGCTCTAAAGGTCAAATGTGAAAACACGAATTGCTACCCGCTGCTAGTTTGCTCCCCCTCAGTGCTAGGATCATTGGAAGAGTATCTCCCAAGGACATTAAAGAGGCAGCCCTTATATGGAGCCTGGAAAAAAGAAAAGGAAGGGAATGGCCAAGGCCGTTGGGAGGAGAGGGAACACTGCCGCCTGCTGAAGAGCGGGACACGGTGTAAATGGTGCACAGTGTAGTCAACGGGACATGTTCTACGGGACGCAACACCACACAGCAGAGCTCCTTTCAGTCTGAACAGGTCACTGCAGAGAGACAGGTGGACTCTGGGTTTCACCAGGCCAGTTTGCCCCAGAGAAGTGTTAGTTTGTTTCTGGTATGAAGGCAGGAGAGGCTGCACCCCTGCTTGCCTCTCTTGCACGAATATTTATGCCTATTCGTTCTGAAATTTCCCCTAAAACCTAAACCCCGAAATAATAAAATATGCCTGGCTGAGGCTAAATAAAATGGATAGGGGAGGGAAAAGCAATACAGATAAGTTCATTCGAGTAACACATTCATGTGGTTAAGAATTCCCACGGGCTCACTAATACTCTTCCCCAAATAAAGGTCTTTTTTTTTCCTTTTCTCTTCCCATTTCTTCCTCTTCTATCCTTTTCTTTTAAAGATTTTATTTTAGGGGCGCCTGGGTGGCTCAGTGGGCTAAAGCCTCTGCCTTCGGCTCAGGTCATGATCTCAGGGTCCTGGGATCGAGCCCCGCATCGGGCTCTCTGCTCAAGCGAGGAGCCTGCTTCCTCCTCTCTCTGTCTCTGCCTGCCTCTCTGCCTACTTGTGATCTCTCTCTGTCAAATAAGTAAATAAATAAAATCTTTTAAAAAAAATAAATAAAATAAAGATTTTATTTTATGTTTAAAAGGTTTTATTTATTTTAGAGAGAGAAAGAGACAGAGAGCAACCTGGGGGAGGAGCAAGAGGGAGAGAGGGAATCTCAAGTAAACTCCGCTCCACACAAGAGGCTCGATCTCATGACCCAGGAGATCATGACCTGAGCTGAAACCAAGAGTCGGACACTTAACCAACTGGGCCATCCAGGTGCCCCCAAATTTTATTTTTTAGGTAATCTCTGCACCCAATATGGTGCACGTACCCACAATCCTGAGATCAAGAGTTGCACGCTCCAGTGACTGAGCCAGCCAGATGCCCCTTCCTCTTCTATCCTTATACAAACACACTGAAAGGACCTTTGCAAGAGAGGGCTGGGAAAGGTGCTGATCCTTTGTGCACAGTCTCGGTTTTTCCAAGCTGCCATGGATTCAACGTATGTGCCCACCACCGCCACCACCTCCCCCGAAATCTTGGGTTGAAACTCACCCCCAGGAGGTGGGCCTTTCGCAGGCAATGGGTTCTGAGCATGGAGCCCTTATGAATGGCACTAGTGCCCTTAGGAAAGAAGCCTGAGCTCCGTCCCCCTTCCACCACGCCAGGTGAGGTCACCTGGGGAAGACAGCCATCTGTGAATCAGGAAGCTCACCCTCCCCCAGACACAGAACCCAATCCTGCAGGCAGGCTGATCTGGGACTTTCAGCTTCCCAAACTGTGAGAAGTAGATTTCCATTGCCTTGAAGCCACCCAGCCTACTGTGGTTAGTTGCAGTGGCCCAAAAGGACTAACACATCCTCTTCCTTCCATCCTACTCTCCCTTTCCCTGTCCTCTTTCTTGCCATTCTCTTTAGTCCAAGTCCCATTTTCCTCCTACTCACCTCTACATTTCAAGATTCTCCTTATTGGGGTGCGTGGGTGGTTAAGCATCCAACTCTTGATCTCATCAGCTCCGGTCATGATCTCAGGGTTGTAAGATTGAGCCTGGCGTCAAGCTCTGCATTGGCTGTGGAGCCTACTTAAGATTCTCTCTCTCCCTCTGCTCCCCCCACCACCACACACTCTCTCTTCCTTTCCCTCTCTCTCAAAAAAAAAAAAAAAAATTCTTATTAACATACCGATACACCTAGGAGATGGGTGGGAAGGTGACATTTACAGCACTGTCCAGTTACACGGCTCCAAGGGCTGTAATTCCCACTGTATATTATGCTATTGCTCCATGCCTTTTGATTTTTCAACCACAGGAATACAGTATCCTTAATTTACATTTAATTTTTTAAACCTAACCTAGTGGCCCAGTGGAGGGCGGGGGGGCACCGTTTAAATTCCATGGTTCCGCTTAATGACAAAATAAAGCAGTTCTAGAGTCCATGCCTTATAGACTTGTTAACAATGTCTCAGGATTAATAAGTCCAAAAGTACTCTCGCGGTGATTGAGGTCTTTCTATCTTACAGCAACTTCAGAAAGAATACCATAGAGAAACCTAACATCAGATCTACCTTAGAAGGGAAATCTTATCTTTTCTAAATACAATAGGTGAACAGTTTTCTTTGGTGGATGTACTTAAGCATGTTGCATTTCCTAAAAGACATACGGGTTTGGCAGCCTGGGTGGCTCAGTGGGTTAGCGTCTGCCTTCGGCTCGGTCATCATCCCAGGGTCCTGGGATCGAGTCCACATGTTGGGCTCCCTGCTCAGCAGGGAGTCTGCTTCTCCCACTCTCTCTGCCACTCTCCTGTTTGTGCGCACTCTCTCTCTGTGTCAAATAAATACAATCTTAAGAAAAAAAAAAAAAGATGTTCAGGTTTTACATTTCAGGAAACCCAAGAGGAAAAGGAGGTCTATAAGCAAAAGGTCGTTATACTTAACAATTAATCTGGGAATACTTCAAATCCTAAACATAAATTTCATAAAGCCAGGGAACTTGGGAGGAAGTGGAAGCTAATGGATAGAAACAGGGTATTTTTCTAAGGAGAAAACAAACAAACCCTTATTTTCTTAGCTCTAGGACTTAAGTCCTATCTGAAATTTCTTTCCTGGACATAGTACCTTTGTCTTGGCTGCCTCCCAAGTGTGGCCCCAGGCCACTGGCTGCTAGAGCTTACAGAACCACCCCATTCCTAGGTCACCTGTTGAGGGAAGTGGAAGGGAGACCTTAATTAAGCTGTGCCTCACTGTCAATGTGTTCTTGTAGACTCACTAACTGTAATATATTTTATTGCTTTATTATTCGGTCTTTGTATTTTTTTAAATAAGTTATAACTGTAAAATAGGATTATCTGCATTTCAAATTCTGTTTATTTTACAATGTTGAGGCATTTGTCCTATTAACTGGGCAACCTTTCCGTATGATTTGAATTTTCACATTAAGTCTTCTGTTTTTATTTCTTTTTTTTTTAAGATTTTATTTATTTATTTGACAGACAGAGATCATAAGTAGGCAGAGAGGCAGGAAGAGAGAGAGAGAGAAGAGGAAGCAGGCTCCCCACTGAGCAGAGAGCCCGACGTGGGGCTCAATCCCAGGGCCCTGGGATCATGACCTGAGCCGAAGGCAGAGGCTTTAACCCATTGAGCCACCCAGGCACCCCAAGTCTTCTGTGTTTAAAGTGGAATTCTCCTGCCTGAGGATGGCTGTTACTCTATTTTTGAAATTCACTGCCCCTTTTAACTATATCCAGAAATTTGCAGACCGGAAAGTTTTGCCCTAAGAATAAGCCATGTTTGTAGCTTACATACCTTGGTAGCTTCCTTGACTTGGGTTTGCTTGGTGAGGCTAGGTCAAGCAATCCAGACCTCTAGTTCTCCCAAACTGCACAAAATATTTTTAATAACCTTCTCCTCTAGACATCTGTTTATTTCGCAATGAACAATTAAAGGCATTTCTGCTTCAGGGCACAGAATGCAAACCAAGGAGAGTGCTGTTCTTGTACCACCTTGGCTGATGGAGACTCAGGATGACCTTTAAAAGAAAGAAAGTTAAGCATGAAAATACTTTCAGAGGTTGTCCCAAAGCAAATTATAGAAATTACACATCTCTTAGAACTCTGGTCGCTTACCACTCACTGGCCACCAGTCATTTAAATACAATGACCATGGGGTTTTCCCAAAGTTAGAAAACTCCTATGAATCATATATGGGGATCCTCAAAAGGGAAATTCTCCCGAGTCCTTGAGAACCAGAGCAACATCCTCAGCGACGTGGGTTTGGAGAAACGGTCACACGCCATAGGAGACTCGAACACTAGCAATTCTGCTGCTGGGGAGAAATCTTGGAGTAAGAGTTGCAAACTGGAAAATGGAGGCACACAGACAGTTTTCAGGGGGTTAAGTCCAGATCTTTATCTTCTATGTATACTCCCTCCTAAGTCTGAACTACCTGAGAACCCATGGAGTCAAGCACCCGTGTGCTTCCTAATTCCTACCTCCCATTCATAGTGGCCCTTTTTCCCTCTTTAGAAGAGAAAGGCACACCCATCTTCTTTATCTGGATGCTCAAGGATGTGCTTCCCCAAAGGGTAATAACCTGCATGAAGCTAAAGAGACAATCCAAAATAATGAGAGCAACGTTGAGAAGCTGAGCCTACCGACTAACAAACACTTCTGAATATGAGTGTTAACATTTCTTGTTTCCTAGTGAATTGAAGAAAGACCTATGCACACCACCCACTGATTAATCATTAAAAATAACACCACTAAGTGATGCGGGGCATACAACATGGAAAGCTTTCAAATAAATGAGTAACATCATTTACTCAATTTATTCCAACTGTTACCTACTTATTTATATATGTGAATGGTAGTCCTCAGTGTTTATAATATCAAAGCAAGAACTGGGCATAAACCAATGCTGAACTGGTCTTCTTCTAAAAATAAGTAAAATTCGTTCATGATATACAAAGTGATTTCTTAAAGTTCCATTGATTTTTTTGTGTGTTTCAATATGATCAACATTTAAAAGCATTTAATTGGTCAGTTGTGAACTAAGAATAATGATAACTCAATTCAGAAAAATGTTTAACACTTTGGAGTATCATGGTTAAAGAAATTAAATGTAATTTAAGTTTATACGTAAAATTTGTTGGCAAAGAAATATGGTAAAGTGATCAGTAAAAAACACTCACACATAACACATAAAATGTATATTATATTCAGATAAGAACCTGTGACTGAAGTAGAAAGTTCAAGTCCCAAAAGAAAAAGAAGGGATGTAGAATTTCCCATTATAAGAGACCTTGTTCATATCATTAATGTTTGATGGATAATGGTGAATACTTTCGTATTTTTATGCCACTGGATATATTTAAGAATCCCACTTCTATTTTTTTAAGATTTATTTATTTATTTGAGAGAGAGAGAGCCGGGGGCAGGGGCAGGGGGAGAGGGAGAGAAAGTCTCAAGCAGATTCCCTCCTGAGCACAGAGCCAGACACAGGGCTTGATCCCAAGACCCTGAGATCACCACCTGAGCCAAAAGCAAGAGTTGGACACTTAACAGACTGTGCCACCCAGGTGCCCAAAGAAATCTACTTTTAGGGCGCCTGGGTGGCTCAGTGGGTTAAGCCGCTGCCTTCGGCTCAGGTCATGATCTCAGGGTCCTGGGATCGAGTCCCGCATCGGGCTCTCTGCTCATCAGGGAGCCTGCTTCCCTCTCTCTCTCTCTCTGCCTGCCTCTCTGTCTACTGTGATCTCTGTCAAATAAATAAATAAAATCTTTAAAAAAAAAATCTACTTTTAAATGTTAATGTTTACATTACAAGCAAGTCAATTCCTTTGCAACAAAAAGTTATGATAAAAAATTTGATTCCAATTTCCAAATTGCGGGGTAAAAAGTCTAAGGACTCCTATAGAAACTTTCATAGATGGCATACAAACACTTACATAGGGACGTTCATAGCAACAGTATTTGAAATAGCAAGAAGTTAGAACCTAAATGTCCATCAATATGGATGAATAAAATGTGATTATTTTCATGTAATAGAATATTATATACCAGGTTAATAGGAATAAACTAGATTAATCTGTCAACATGGAAGTATCTCAAGATTTACCAGACTCTAGTTACATGTGATCCTCGGAATGACAGGGGGTTCACCTTCCTCCCTTTCCCATCCTTCTCACAACAGAAAAACCAGCTGAGGAGGTATGAGCTCCATAGGCTGTGTGACATCATCCAAGCCTTGACCCTGGAGCAGAGGACTCTGAATGGGTGTGTAACGTGATCATATCACGGTTATGATCCTGAAGGTTCCACAGTTGTTTGACGCATTCTAATGACTAATGCCCTGCTGGGAGTGGAAGAAGAGAGATTAAAAGGGCCAAAGAACCAATTAGAAGGAAAAGAATTTCCCCATCATCTTTCTGAAATCTTACTTGCCTGGAAAGAAGTAAGGTATTTAGGGTGGAGAGAGGAAATATTAGTGATCTTGTAAATATCAAATGGTGAGATAAGCAGACAGCAACTCTTAGCAAGAAATTCATTCTACGGTAATAAAATCCTAGGTCACAAGTTTGTTTCTGTAGGAATGCAAAATCCATAATGCCCACTAATAACCATTAAGTTCCTTACCTATCTGGGTGAATTTCAATGCTCTCTTTCTGTTTAGAAAAATCTACTTAAATAGTTGAGTACTTTCAAAAATTAAATCCTATTTTCCAACTGACCATGATATAAAATTAATGACAACAAAAAAATGGGGATAAGAGCAATAATGATACTATATACCACCATTTATTATTACTAACATTTGTTAACATTTAGAAATGTAGAAGCTCATTAAAGGGCATATAGAAGGTCTTAGGAAGACCTCTGGCATGTTTACATTTTCTTTTTCAGGTCTCTGCAAACATGTTTTTATAAAGACAGCCTGGGGTGAGTACTTACATGTTATATATTATATAAATAATAAGGAATATTTGTGGATAACATACTACTGTTAGGAGATCTACACAAGTATATCTCCTGTATTTCTTACAACTTGACCCCATCCTCCTCTCTACCCCAACCCTTGAAGTCACCCCTCTCTTGTAACAGCTGAGGCTTGATGATCATGTCTGCAGTTTTCCACCTTCAGGAATTTGCTCCTGAAACTTCCCAGCATGCTGCAAGGACTCTCCAGCAAACTCATCCCATCAGTTTCCTAGACATGCCCCCGCAGGTATGAACGTCCACAGGGAAGCAGCTTTTACACAGGTGCCGCTAGCAAAGTGGAAGAAAGAGAGAAAACGATGTCATTGGACTGACTGTATCCATTGACCCTCATGGTATGTGTGTGAAAGGAAGATTCACGGTTGTAGTCCTTGGTAGCCCTGGACATAAAATTAAACTGCATTGCCATTGCTGGCAAATCTTTCCAACTTTTTGCTGTGCTTAATAATTTCCTATCATTCCAGTCTTCTCCTTGGGGCACGAAATGGAGCATTTCTTGAGTCAGACACTCTTGGGGTTAGTTTACAGCAAACACACTCAACCTGACTCACTTCTTGCTTCCTTCTACACCACTCCCTGCTGCCTTACCCTGAAAAGGGACAGACTTAGCCATGCATACTCAGACCATAAACTCCTTGAGAAGCTATCTGGCATGGAGGTTAAAAGCATGGTTTCTGGAGCCAGAGAGTCTGCTTTCAAATTTTGCTCCGCCACGTACCAGTGGTGAGATCTTTGGCAAGCTGGTTCATCTCTCTGCATGCCAGTGTCGTCCAATGTCTAACAGGGATGGTAATAGTACTAACGGATGGGGCTGTTGTAATGGTTAAGTGAGGAGATCTGCAGCACTCAGAACAAGCCTGGCTTGTGGTAAACACTGTAGGAGTGTCCACTGTTAGCTGTTACGGTGGGAAAGAGAACTCCTGTTCCTTCTAACTTGTCTCGCTGCCCCCCTACACACACCTTGCACGTGGTCTGCCGTTTGGTAAGCTTTCCGTAAATGCTGAATGAGTGACAAATAATGATCAACAAGTGCCAGATGGGAGATGGGAAGGAAACAAGGACTCCCTTCACCCCCAGTCCTTCAAGATGTCCCAATAAACAGTACTTTTAAAGTAACTGTATGTCTTTCATTGATAAATCTTATGCCATACCCATGTGACGGTTAAGAGTTTCGACAAGGAGCATTGGCCGCTGAGTCACTCTAGAAGCAGGGCCTGGTGGTCCAGTGGTCCAATCACATTGACCTTGACCTGCCACATGCTTAAGTCACATGCCCAACATTGTGACATGAGCAAGAGCGCACACGAACTCCTTCTTCCACCCATTCAAAGTTCTCTGAGGGAGGCCCAGTTCTGAAGATGCCACCTCCCTCCCACCCCCAGCCCCGTGGGCTAGACCGTTTCCTGGGTAGTGTCTCCTACAAACTAGGAGGGCTGCTAATGTCAGCTGAACCATGCAAAGAACAAACCAGCAGGGGCTTCCCAGGAATCCGCCTGATTGACAGTGTTCGGAAGGTACAGTAACAAAATCAAAACGGCCCCCAGACTCCTGAGCTATAGCCCTGACAACTCCTAACCCCATCTCAGTCTTCAGTGAAGCTACTCCTGGTTAACACCAAAGTTTCTTGAAGGTTGGGGGGGGGGGCGCAAAGAAAACAACCTCTTGTGTAAACTTCTGTTCTTCTCACTATGCCTAGCACAGCTTTTAACCAGACATTCAGTTAAGGATTTATAAATTCAATAACTGAAAGACTATGTACTATGTACAAATATTCACTTAAACATACAAATACAACTTATCAGCTGGATATAATATAATCCTTAGGTAATAATATTCATAGATTACACAACATTATCATGTCTTGTTATATAAACCTTTTCTTTCAATACTTTTGGTGGGGAGTATTATCTGGAAAGACCTTCCTCGCTATTTCTATCTTTTTTTTTTTCTGTCCCCAAGAGAACATTAACAGAGGAAATGTCCATCTTACTTAATATTCTGTTTCCTGAAAGGGGCGGTGGAGAGAGGAACCTATGAGACTGTTTTAAATATAAACCAAACACAGTAATATACCTTACCTTTCCCTCAGCTGCAGCATAAATAACCAAAATGCCCAGAATGCGGACTCCTGATTTTATTCAAGAGACTAACTCTTCTCTTTCAAGCAGGTTCTGGTGAAATTATTTGTTTCTAACATTGCTTTTTTTATTTTCTCTAAGACAGAAGTGGTCAAATCACAAGTGAGGTTTAGTTTCACAGATTATACATATTAACTCTAGAACACCGTAATGGTTTAATAAAACTCTAGTGAATGGGAGGGAGGGAACTACAGCATTTTTCTTCTAGAATAAGTAATGAGCTTTTATTTTCAAGGGAACCCCAGCAGAGTGAAAGCCATGCCTTCTTGCCCACAGGGGCAGAGCTGAAACTCAGTCCTAGGGAGCAGGACAATATGGTGGACTAGGAATGGGGGTGGAGCCAGCACGCAAGGAAGAGATGAGAGACAGGGAAGGAGAGGCATTACCCTCGAGGATCTGCAGCTCCCTTCCAGCCAGCTCTACGGATTAACACAAGTTCACAGAGGTAAAATATATTGTGCAAAGGGTAAAAAGAAAAGGGAGCAGGTGAGATGGAAAAGATGAGTAGGGGAAAAAAAGTCCATCTGGTGGAGAGCAATAGAGCATGACCTGAAACTGCCTTAGGTACCAAAGCTCACTGATCTATTCTAGAGTCTTTGGCTCACTTGAGACAATAACCTAGTTCCAGCCTCGTTCCACTCCAATTATGAGGAATTGTCCTTCATTGTTGATGGTCAAGAATGACTAGTGTTTTATTTCCATCTATGAATTTATTTAAAACTCTTCTCTGCTGAAGACAAGCCTTTATCAAGGGTTCCATAGCTCCTTTATCTTTACTCATTTACATTTATTCAGCACTACTCTGTATCTTGTATTTTCCCATGCTGTATATGAAAGAAATGGACTGTGGGCTTCTCACCATATGCGCTTTGAAATGAGCTTCTCCAAGACCTAAATAAATAAATAAAAAGAATTGGTCCAAATAGGACCTGGGCCATTTAGCCTTGAGATTATTGACAGCAAAAACACAGAGCATATTAAGTCAAGGGGACCGGGACCCAAACAATCAAGCAGTAAATTTATTCAAAACATTGACATATCAGGCACCTAGGTGGCTCAGTCGGTTAAGCAACTGCCTTCAGCTCAGCTCATGATCCCGGGGTCCTGGGATGGAGCCCTACATTGGGCTCCCTGTTCAGTGGGGAAATCTGCTTCTCCCTCTCCCTATCCTGCTCTGCCTGCTTGTGCTCTCTCGCTCTCTCTGCCAAATAAATATATAAAATCTTTTTAAAAAATTGACATATAAAAAAACATATATTTGAGTCATTGTAACTAGACCAATAAAAAGTATTAAAGCTACCAATCTAGTTTTGGGGGATTGTTTCTTTTTCTGTCTGGACATTTAGTTAAGTATAAATTGTTACTAAACCTTGCAGAAAATACGCTGGGTGGAACTACATAGAACTATGTGGAAAAGCTGTGGTTGAGTTGGGAAGAGTGACGCAGTATGTAGTGCCATGAATATTTGCATGAATATTTTGGCAACTGTCTTAAGTGAGGCTGGACCGCCATAACAAAGTACCTTAGACTGGGAGGCTTGCACAACAAAAATTTAGTTTTGGAGGCTGTGAAATCCAGTATCAAGGTGGTGGCTAATTCAGTTCCTGGTTTGCAGATGGCCACTTTCTCACTGGGACCTCACATTGCAGGGAGCAGGCAGGACGAGGGAGAGCATGAGAGCAAGCGCCCTCTGGTGTCCCTTTTTTATAAAGGCCCTAATCCTATCATAAAGGTCCCGTCTCCTAGACCTTATCTAATCCTAATTACTTCCCAAAGGCCCTCTCTCTAGTTACCATCATATTGGGGGTTAGGGCTTCAACATATGAATTTTGGAGGGACATTAACATTCAGTCCATAATAGCAAATAAAATACGTTGCTCCAGTTCTAGGTAAAATGGAATAAGCACACGCTACCCTGCCTTTCTCACTGAATATACCTATGAGACCTGGATGGAACCCATGGAACAGCTATTTGAAAAGCCTATAAATAGTAGCAGGTGAACCAGGAAAGAAGACCAGAATCCAAAGCACTACTGAGTCAACAGTGAGATTTTTAAGATTTTATTTATCTGAGAGAGAGAGAGAGAGAGAGCAAGAATGAGAGCAAGAGAGAGACAGCACGCAGGAGCAGGGGGAAGGGCAAAGGGAGAAGGCAAGCAGACTTCCTATGAGCACGGAGCTCAGTGTTGGGCCCGATCTCAGGACCTTGGGATCATGACCCGAGCCGAAGGCAGATGCTTCACCGCCTGAGCCACCCAGACACCCCCAGCAGTGAGTTTTCTGTTCTGTTTTTTCCCCTACCAAAATCCCCTGGTCTAGATGTAAGGCAGCCTGAAACTCGGAATGGGTGTCAGGGCAGAGAGAACTCCTGAGGGAAGCCCTCTAGTTCTAGTCTAGCTCAAGGATCAGGAAAAGCATTTCCTGATTCTCAGAGAGTGTCAGGGAATTCTGTCATTTTTTGTTCTTTTCTCTATTCTCTAGTACCCCAGGCCCCAGGAAATCCTGCCGCCCCAGCAGTAGCAAGGACTCCAATGGCTCTGGAGTCCTTGCCAAAATCTCGGAGGAAGGGAAAATTTCCTCTGTGGAGAAGCTGTGCTCCTGGAGGGTGGGAAATCACAGTTGTTTTCTCTCTGCCCTCCTATTGCTTGGCCCAGGGCATGGCACAGTCTCAGGAAGCATGCAGCAGAACAGGATAACTGAAGCACTAGCTTTCTGGTAATGGGAATAAAAGAGGAAGTCCAGGGAGCCGGGAAGGACCAGAGATCATGGAGAAGGAGAAACTCAGGAAAGTAACATAAAGTTGATTATAAACTCCTAGGCTCCCCGACAAGCTCCCCAAGGCCAGAGCTGAGCCTAAACAGTATACCAAAGAATTTGAGACCAAACCAAAAATGAGCCACCACACATATCCCAGACTGATCACTGAGTAGTGGCACACATGGAAGATAGATCCAAATAGTACTGCAAATGCTTTGAAAATGGAATGGATGTTGAAACCACAACTCACAATACTGATTAGAATTTGAAGCTTGAATGCAACTACCTCTATTGCCTGCTAGAACAAAAATACCAATATCCTGCATAGGATTTAAGCAAAACCTGGAGTCGTATAATATTTTAAATGTCTGGGATACAATTCAAAATTACTCAGCATATATAGAACCAGGAAAATCTCAACTCACACGTGAAAAGACAGTAACAGAGGTCTATGAACACACGACAGAGATGCTAGAATTAAGTAACCAAGGCAGAGATGCTGGAATTAAGTAACCAAGGCTGTAAAGCAGTTATTATAAGAGTGTACCAAGGAGTAAGGGGAAATATTCTTAAATACAGAGAAATGGAAGATTAAAAACAACAAAATTGAAATTTTATACCTGAAAAATACAATAACCAAAATAAAGAACTCATGGGATGGACTCAATCCCAGAATGGAGATAACACAGGAAAGAGTCAGTGAATTTGAAGATAACTCAACAGAAATTATTCTATCTGAACAATGAAGAGAAAAAATAATGGGAAGAAAACGCACAGTACCTCTGAGACCAATGGGACAAAACCGAAAGATCTAATATTCATGTTACTGGAGATTTAGAAGAGGAATAGAAAGAATACAATACAGTAAAACATATTGGAAAAATGATTAAAATTTTTCCAAATTTGGTGAAAAATATAAATTTACAGATTCAAGAAACTCAGTGAACCCTAGACATGATAAACCCAAAGAAATCCATGCCCAAATATAGCAAAATCAAATTGCTAATAACTGAAGAAAAAAAAATATCACGGAAGCAGGCAGGAAAAAAAAATGACACATTACTTTTAAGGTAACAACAATTGAATGACTACAGGTTGCTCATCAGAAACCATGGAGGGGAGAATAAAATGGAACAACTTAAAGTGCTGGGGAAAAATAAACAAAAACAAAACAAAACAAAACAAAAAAACCCAACCCTTCAACCCAGAGCTCAAAATCCAGGAAAAATATTCTTCATAAGTAAAGCTGAAATAACCACATTGTCAGTCAGAGAAGGAAAACAAAGAGAATGCATTGCCAGCAGACCTGCGCTAAATAATTGCTAAAGGAAGGGGCCCCTGGGTGGCTCAGTGGGTTAAACCTCTGCCTTCAGCTCAGGTCATGATCCCAGGGTCGTCCTCTGCTCAGCAGGGAGCCTGCTCCCCGCCCCCCTGCCTGCCTCTCTGCCTACTTATGATCTCTGTCTGTCAAATGAATGAATAAAATCTTAAAAAAAGAAAAAAAGAATTTCTAAAGGACTTCCTTTAGATAGAAGGGAAACTATACCATAAAAAAACCCTGAAACATCAGGAAAAGAGGAGGAACAACAGAAATGGTAAATATCTAGGTGTATATGATAGACTATTCTTTTTTTTTTTTTTTTTTTTAGTTGGAGGAGGGACAGAAGGAGAAACAGGCTCCCCGCTGAGCAAGGATCCCCATCCATGTGGGACTCGATCCCAGGACCCTGGGATCATGACCTGAGCTGAAGGCAGACGCCCAACCGACTGAGCCACCCAGTTGCCCCATGATAGACTATTCTTCTCTTGAGTTCCTTAAAATGTGTTTCATGTTTGAAAGCAAAAATGGCAACATGTTTGATGAAATTTTCAATGTATATAAATGCAGTACATAAGACAATTGCAACACAGAGCGTAAAGGGATCTACATGAAATGATGGCAAGACCTCCACACTCTACCTGAAATGGTAACATAGATTGGTTCTACGTGGATTATGGAAAATCAAACATTTATATTTTAATCCCAAGAGCTATGAAAACATTTTTAGGGGGGTATGGAGAGGGTGGCTGGGTGATGGACATTGGGGAGGTTAGGGCCTGACGATTCACATACCTGTAACCCTGGGGCAAATAATATATTATATGTTAATAAAAATAATTAATTGAAAAAAAAAACATTTTTCACAAAGATATATAGTGAAAAACACAATAAGTAAAACAGAATACTAAAAAAACATTCAAATGTCCCAAAAGAAGGCAGGAAAGAGAAAACAGAGAAATGAGGAAATTTTAAAAAAGGAAACCAACAGAAAACAAGTAAATATATCAAATCTCCAAATATATAAATAATTATATTAAATAGAAATGGTTTTAAATATACCAATTAAAACCCACAAATTGGCAGAGTGGGTACAAAGGACATGATGCAGCTATGTGTTGCCTATAAAAATCTAAATTCAAATATATTGATATAGGTTAAAAATAAAAGGATGGAAGAATAGATGCCATACAAACACTAACCAAAACAAGGTAGAGTAGCTATATTAATATCAAAGTAGACCACAGAGCCAAAAAAACAAAAAACAAAAAAAAACCCCAGAGATTACAAGCATTACAAAATACATGGATTAAAAGCAGATAGAACTGAAAGGAGAAACAGACAAATCCACAATTATATTTGGAAACTTCAACACTCCTCTCTCAGTAATGAATAGAACTAGTAAACAAAATTGGCAAGAATATAGAAGAATCGAACAATAACAGTAACCCAACTGGATTCAACAGATGTTTTCGGATTACTCTACCCAACAACAGCAGAACACATATTATTTTAAATGTATGTGGAACATTCAGCAAGACAGACAATATCCTGGATCATAATACCAACCTAAAAAATATGTGAAAGAACTGTAATCATACAAATTATACTCTCCAATCATTATGGATTTAAATTAGGATTAAATAAGAAAAAAAAAAAAGAAAGAAAAGAAAAATCTCCTAACGTGTAAAAACACGAAATAATCCATGGTCAAAGAGGAAGTCAAAAGGGAAATGTAAAAGTATTTTGAATTGAGCAAAAATGAAAACACACCAATCAAAATTTGTAGGATTCAGCTAAAATAGTGCAAAAGGGAAATTTACAGGATTAAATGCTTATATTTTAAAAAAAAGTCTCAAATACTGATCTTCCAAAACAAACAAACAAACAAACAAAATACAAGGGGGAGTGGCTTAGCTAAGCATCTGGCTTTGGCTCAGATTATGATCTCAGGGTCCTGGGATCAAGCCCCACATCTTTCTCTACACTCAGCATAGAGTCTGGTGGAGATTGTTTCCCTCTGCCCTTCCCTTTGCTTCTCCCCTGCTCGCACTAAGAATCTCTCTAAAATCAATAAACAAAATCTTAAAACAAAACCAAAAAAGGAACAAAATAGAACTAAATCGAGCAGAATGGAAGAGACAAAAAAGCTATGAGCAAAAATAATGAAATTGAAAACATAAAATTTATAAAGAAAAATAATGAAATAAAATACATCTTTTGTGGGGCACCTGTGTGGCTCAGTGGGTTAAGTGTCTGCCTTTAGCTCACTCAGGTCATGATCCCAGGGTTCTGAGATTGAGCCCCAATTGAGCTCCCTGATCTGTGGGGAGTTTGCTTCTCCCTCTGCCCCTCCCCCGTGTGTGTTCTCTCTCAAATGAATAAAATCTTAAAAAAAAAAAAAAAACTGACCCCTTGAGATAAATGAAATTCATAAATCTTTTTTTTTTAAGATTTTATTTATTTATTTGACAGACAGAGATCACAACTAGGCAGAGAGGCAGGCAGAGAGAGAGGAGGAAGCAGGCTCCCCGCTGAGCAGAGAGCCCGATGTGGGGCTCGATCCCAGGACCCTGAGATCATGACCTGAGCCGAAGGCAGAGGCCTAACCCACTAAGCCACTCAGGCACCCCTGAAATTCATAAATCTTAACCAAAAAAGATACGAATTACCAATATCAGGAATCAAAAAGAGGAAATCACGATAGACCCTGTAGATATTACAAGGATACTAAGGGAACACAGTAAGTATCTCAAAACACATAAATATGACAACTTAGGTAGAATGAGTAATTGTTGAGAGCAAACTACCAAAACTCATCAAAGAGAAAACAGACAACCTAAAGAATCCTATAGCTGCAAGGACATTTTTTAAAAACCTTTCAATATAATTTCCCAGGCCTCGGATGGTTATGCTGTAGAATTCTACTAGATATATAAAGATGAAAGGATACCAATTCTATATAAACTATTCCAAAAATAGAATAGGATGGAACATTTCCCAACCTATTTTTATAAAACCAGCATTGCCCTGATACCAAAACCAGACAAGGGCAATAAAAAAAAAAAAAAAACCCAAAACCAAACCAAACAAAAACTATAGATTAATATCTCTCATAAACACTGACATAAAAGTCAAACAAAATCTTATCAAATTGAACACTGAAGTTTCTTTAAAATTATATGCTTCAACCAAGCAGGGCTTATCCTGAAAAGGCAAAGCTGCTTCAATATTTAAAAAAATCAACCAATGTAATCTATTATATTAACAGACTAAAGAAGAGAAGATACATAACCATATCGATTGATGCAGAAATAGCACTTGAAAAATTTCACATCCATTCAAGATTTTTAAAAAATTGTCAGCTAACTAAGAAAGAAGGGAACTTCCTCATCCTCATAGAAGTCACATACAAAAAGCTAACATCTAATATCATACTTAGTGATGTAAGACTAACTACTTTCCCCTTCGGATCAGGAGCAAGGCAAGATGTTCCTTCTCACCATCATTATTTAACATTATACTAAAACCCCTAGCCCATATGATAAGACAAGAATAAGAGATAAAAGGCATGCACATTGAAAGGGAGAAATGAAAATGTACCTACTTGCAGATGACATGATTGAAACCAAAAGTGACCAAAAAACTCCACCTAGAACTGAATTAAGGAAGGTCACAGGACATAAGGTAAAAACACAAAAATAATCTTATCTATATACCAGCAATGAACTGAAACTGATTTTTTTTAATCATTAAAATAGCTTCAAAATTATTTAAATACTTAAGATTAGATTTAACAAGACATAAGCAGGATCTCCGTGCTAAAACTACAAAACACTAATAAAAATAAATAAATAAGTAAATAAATAAAAAAGACCTATACAAATGGGAAGACCTATTCAGGGACAAGAAAACTTAACTCCCCAAGCTGATGCACAGATTTAATTCAATTCTATTAAATATCCCAGCAGAATTTTTGTGGATACAGGCAAGCTGATCCTAAAATTAACACAGAAATTCAAAAGAACTAGAAAAAGACAAAAATAAGTTTGAAAAAGGAGAAAAAAGTTGGAGGAATCACACTACCTGATTTTTAATTTATGCTATAAAATTAGATTAACAGGACAGTGTGGTCATGATGAAGGGATAGTCACGTAGATCAGACAACAACTCAATGGAACAGAACTGAGAACCCAGAAAGATGCCCTCACAAATATGGCCAACTGATTTTTGACAAAGCTCCAAAGGACAGTCTTTTCCACATAAGGTGTTAGACGTCCGTATAGTTAAAAATGAAAATCTCACACTTTATACAAATATGAACTCAAGATGTATCATAGATCTAAATGTAAAATGTAAAACTTACAGAAGAACCTTTAGAGAGAGTCTTCACGACCTGGGGTATGGCAAAGACTTCTCACACACGACACCAAAAGCATGATCCATAAATGAAAAAAAGTGACAAATCGGACTTGATCAAAATTTAAAACTTTACAAAAGACACTAGTAAGAGCATAAGAAGTTACAGACTAGAAGAAAATGTTTGCAAATCACATACTGACGAAGGCCTTGTACCTAGAACACATAAAGAATCCTCAAAGCCCAACAGTAAGAAAACAATCTAATTGTAAAATGAACCAAAGACCTGAACAGGTGTTTTGCCAAAGTAGATAAATGCATGGCAAATAAGCTCATGAAAAAATGTGAGTATCTTTAGTCATTAAGGGAAGTGCCAGTTAAAACCACAATTAGATACCTATGAGAATACTTACAAAATACAGTTAATATCAAATTCTGGTGAGGATGCAGAACAAATGGAATATGTATACATTCTTGTGGGAATGCAAAATGGTCCAGCCATTGTGGAAAACAGTTGAGCAGTTTGTCATAAAGCTGAAAATACTCTTATCATATGACCTAGCAATTCCACTCCTCAGTATTTATTCCAAGGAAATAAAAACCTCTGTTCACACAAAAGCCTACACACAGATGTTTACAGCGGCTCTCAGTATAGTTACCAAAAACTGGCAACAACCTAAACGTCCTTCAGTGCTCGAAAGAACAAACTGTAGTACAATGGACTACTACTCACCAATAAAAAAATGAATGAATTATTGACGTATGCAGCATCTTGGATGAGTCTCGAAGGCATGCACAAATAAAAGAAGCCAGGCTCAAAGGCTACATATTGCACAATGTAATTGCTATGTCATTCTCATAAGACAAACCTACAGTGATGGAGAACAGATCCATGGTTGCCAGAGGCTGAGGAGATAATTATGAAGGAATAACACAAGGTAGTTTTTTAGAACGAAATTGTTATGTCTTGATTGTAGTGATGGTTGTATGAACCTACTGTATCAGAATTCAGAGAACTGTATACACATGCACATATGCATAGTCAATTTTACCATATGTTAATTTAAAATAAAACTCAAATAGGATATATTGTTACGATATTTGAAAACAATTTTTATCAGGATAACAGCAAGATTCGGAGGCATCCACTAAGATTCAATCACATGTATTATTCCTTTCAATCCTAAGAGAATGGAATCCTAAGAAGATTCCTTGAAATTATATCCTCCTAAAAATATATCTAGATCTTCCTTAACCATTTCTATAACACTGGAGCAGTTGTCTTTATCAAAGGAAGAATGCATATGTCTTATCTTTCTTAATGTTGGTTTGCTACTTCAGTGAGAGAGATGTGTCCCAAGCTTAACACACCACTCAGTATGTCAACTGTCAACGAAATTAACTGTGAACTGTACCATGTAGAACAGGGATGGAATTTCTTACTCTTGAATTTACTTCCTAGAGAACAAGATTTTCAAATCTTTAAAAATAAAGAAGAGGTAGGGCACCTGGGTGGCTCAGTCATTAAGCATCTGCCTTCAGCTCAGGTCATGATCCCAGGGTCCTGGGATTGAGCCCTGCATGCGCTCCTTGCTCAGTGGGAAGCCTGCTTCTGCCTCTCCCACTCTCCCTGCTTATGTTTCCTCTCTCGCTGACTCTCTCTCTGTGTCAAATAAATAAATTGTTTTTTTAAAAAGAGATAAAATTTATTTTCTGTTAAGGAAAGTACCAAGGGAACTCATAGGTAGAAATAAATCTATGTCTTTACTCCTGCACGTTTCCTCTACAGCTCTCAATTAAAACATGATTCATGAGAATCTCTGTGAGTGTTTTCAGAATTTGTCATAGTAATCTCTCACCAACTGGAGGTGGTGATAGGTGCATTCCTGAAAAGTGTCTTGTTAACTGAAACCTTCATTGGCAAGTTCAAGGATTCATAGAAAATAGGGAATTTACAAGAGCATGAAACAATAATACTGGTAATAAAGCAGAAAAGACTCCTTTCCCTCAGTTGCTCATGAGCTCAGATCTGCTGTGGAAGATGAGGTTTATTTTATATTAACCACACTTCTTTTTTTTTTTTTAAGTTCTTGATGTAGGCCTTAGTATATTGGTATTTAATGCCTTCTTGCATTTGCTTTCTCTCTAGTACCATTTTTGCAAGCCTTGGCAACATTCTTAGTAGCCAGCTGGTCTTTCCACAAAAGAAGGGCGTGGTTTCTCCAGGCCCAGCCTCCTACTGTTATTCTCTACTTGTCATACATGGACAGGGTGGAGAAGAGCAGACCTTCTCCATCTTTACCATCTGACCTTAAGATTGGGATGGGGCGGAGATGAGGGTAGGGATAACTGTAGCTAAGTCCTTGAATTTAAAGGAACGGAACTCTTCCAGACATACAGTGATCAATTATTTTACAGTTCAAGGATACAAATGTGAAACCACATTGTGACCCAACTATGACTGGCAGAACGGGGGCCTGCAAGGGAATACTACACAAATCTTCTTGGAAACCTTCATCACTTAATATTTTAAACTATACTCCCAAACCTAGCGTTCAAATTTAGCCTTCATTTGTTGGGTCCAAGGGGGGAAGAAATTCAAACAGAAGTTGTTTCACACTCAGGTCAGAGAGAATCACAGAATCTTGGAATGACGAAGCTGGAAGAACTAGCTCAGTTCTAGAAGCAGTGACCCAGAAAGGTTATCCAACACAGGACAGGCCACAGAGCTGACCCTTTCATTTAGTATTGTCAGAATTTCTCAAATACCGTACTCAATAATCTGCATCTTGCATGCTTGAAACTATTTTGCGAGAGGCCGTATTTGTACCTGACACTCTGAACTTGGCAATACTTTCCTGTGTTGGGTACAGAGACAGAATTTAGAGACAGTCATTAAAACGGAATACCCTAGACCCCAACCTTCCTATCAGATGAGGAAGAATGTTTTTGTCTACATGTGCAAGTTCACGTGCTGGAAATGTTTATGATTCACTCAACTGAAGAAACAGGATTGCTTACTCTTTCCCCTTGCCCCACTTCAAAAAAAGAACAATCACTGTATTTCACTTTAGACACCACTCAAACTGTTTCCCTGTCTACCTCCAAGAGTTCTAGGAAAGGAGTGGGGGGAGGCTCCTTAAACACGAGCCCAGTAGGACAACATGATAACAGACTACGGAAAGCCAGTCCATCTAGCCCAAGTAGGACTGAATGACAGACGGATTGGAATGTGGAAGGTGGAACACTGTCCAGCTTGAGATTCAAGATCTTCTAGACAAAATTCTCATGTTGCTTTCAGCCGGTTAAGAATCCTTAGCATATCTTCTGCTTTGTGCATAACACCATGCGGGGGGTGGGGAAACACTGTTGGAGGGTCAATCTCATTGTCTCCTTTCCTTAATTGCCCCCTGTGTGCCCCCTGCACACATATACCATTTACCTGAGAACACAGGAGACATAAAGAAATAGGTATGGGCCATGCCTCTGGTACTGGCCTCGTTCGACACTGACAGCTCTCAGAATGGCTCTGCAATTTAAACTTAATCAGCAGTGGACTGGAAAGGAGAAAGGTGTGTGCAACTCTATCAGGTATAGTGTTCTGAAGTTGAATGCAACTTTGAGCACAGCCGACTTAGTATACTTGATTTGTTTCCTGTACTTCTGCGACTCAAGTTACAGTCTTTTCTTTCTTTTCTTACTTTCACCTTTGTTTTGTTTTTCTGGTTCCAGAAACAATGACAATAAAAAGATGAGAAGGGTGATTTTAATACCAGCTTGACAGTACACTATTGTGGGGCCTCTCTAGGGTGAAAGAAGAAGGTCTAGTATAATCTCCTTCTTAAGCATCTAAAATCAGCCAGGTTTGACCTTGTCTTTGCTTTTGAAAGCCACGTACTCGGTCTCTAAACAGGATATAGCATTTCTTTTGCTTAGGAAAACTCCCTCAATTTTAGAAGCATTTCCATGAGTTGCACATAGTTAATTTTTTTTAATGTGTTGTGCTCAGATGAATTAAATTTTATACAAAGAATAGAAGCTCTGATATTATGATAGTCCCCAAGTGTACTAAGAAAGTTGTAGTTTGCAAAGAAAAGATAAGACAGGCACAGTCTCGACCTCTAAAATCTCTAGTCTGGCTCAACATCCCACCTTCACCCACTGAACCCATTTTTTTTTCTTGTGCGCAACCCACTCAACAATCTAAGAGAGGAAGTTTTCCCTAAACGAATAATAAATGGGAATGAAATAAAAAAAATCAATAGCCCTGTGAGGACTTGCATTTTTATAAGATGCTTTAGTCTTTAGAACTCCATGAGAGCAAGAACTGTAAGCTCGATAAATGGCTGTTATTAGACAGATGGGAACAGCAGCCAATGTCAATAATGGTCTTCAGTGAACTGAGAAATATCCAGATAGCTATTTTCATGGATCGATCAATATTTTTAATTTAATTGTTGGTGGCCATAAGGATGGAATCTTATAGGTTTTATATAACTATCAAAAATGGTTTAATGACTACTAATCAGTAAGAGTCAGCCAGAGGGCTGTATTAAGATTGAGAATGAGAGATTCAAGAGGTCAAAGAGAGAGGCATGGTCTCTTCACCAGTCAGTGGAAACATTCCCAGACAAGATGCTATGGTTAGAACCTCAAGAGGTGAAGTCTTCATGCAAATATTATGGAGATGGGAAGGAATCTTTGTCCTTACAGACTTCTGGAAAGGAGGGAACATCATTTCATTGTGTAATAAAAACATCAGTGTTACAGTGCATTTTTATTGAGTACTTGCTAAGTGCCAGGCATAGAGCCAGCACCTTCCTGACACTGTCTCATTTAATTTTCAATGCAATTTCATGGCATGCATACTGTTATTGTTCCCATACTAAAGATGGGGAAGTTGAGGCTTAGTAAGCTTAATAAATGGCCCAGAGGTCATAGAGCTAGTAAAAAAACAGATTGTGCATTCAAACCCCAGGTCTGTTGGACTGCAGTAGCCATGGTGTTGTTGGTTTTTTTTTTTAAGATTTTATTTATTTAAATGACAGAGAGAGTCAGTGAGAAAGAGAATACAAACTGGGGGAGTGGGAGAAGGAGAGGGAAGCTTCTCACCAAGCAGGGAGCCCAATGTGGGGCTCAATCCCAGGACCCTGGGATCAAGACCTGAGCTGAAGGTAGATGCTTAATGACCGAGGCACCCAGGCACCCCTGCAGTGTCCATGTTCTCAAATCCTATGGGTTCTAAGGATGGGACTGTTCTCTGGTGGACACATAAGGAATGGACCTATCACAACGGGGCAATAATATACCTATGGTCAGTAAAAAGGCTTGATTCCACATCTCCTATCTTTGAGCCATACATCTTTCCTGCCTTTTTCTCCCTTGGTCAGGTTAAACCTGTAGGAATAGAGCCTAAAAAGCCCAATTAGATATGTCAGATTTGGGGTGGGGGGATCAGTTAATTAAAACACCCATTGGAAAAAAAACACCCATTGAGAGTGGAAGGATGGATGAAATAGGTGAAGGGGATTAAACTTCTGTTTTTAACATAAATAGGACATGGGGATGAAGGTACGGCACAGGAAATATAGTCAACAATATTGTAATGACCTTGTATGGTGACAGATGGTGACTATGCTTACTGCAGTGAGCATGGTGGAATGTATAAAGTTGTGGAATCATTATGTTGGACACCTGAAACTAATATAACATTTGTGTGTCAATTACCCCTCAGTAAATAAAGAAGCATTTGTTAAGCCCCTCCTATGTCCTAGGCGTCCTCTTTTCTCAAGTTCACATCAGATAGAAGAATACAGAAACTTACACCCCAATTAGAATTCTGTGAGATGAACCCTGTATTGGTTCTCAGTAGGGTGAATTATGAGGGCAAACAGAATAGACACAGATTTTGGTGTTTTTGTGCTTAGAAAAGGTGATCTCAAATATTTCTCTTCCATTTTAGTTTCATATATGTTTCAGGGTTATGACTTATTCAGACTAATAGAGAAAAGGGAAGGAAAGGGGGTTTTATGCAATCTTAATTTTTAGAATGTTAAGTACCAGCACACATTTTTTTCCAAATACTTTCAAGGGCATTTTCCTCGAATCAGGTAAACGAGAGCAAGCAAGTGGCCTGCTTACAGCAATAAGTGTTCCAGGTCATAAAGCATGGGAAGCCAACTGCAGCCTGGAAACCACAGCATCTGGTCCTGTTTTACGCTTCATCTATCAATCTGCTGTTACAGAAATTGAGAATCAATGTTTCAACTACTGTTCCTTCCATTTTGGCTGATGAATTCATATCTTCGTCATTCTCACCCAATCCCTCGCATCCCCTCTCCCATTGAAGAAAAGCATATGGGAGGTATTTATGAAGGTCCTAAATGAATCCTAGGGAGATTACTCTTTCATCTATGCTTTAAAACTGTTGCTAATGAGTCTATGTGGGATTAGCCCTCTTCCCAAGCAATTCCCGTTTTGATCCTTCCTGGCTTTCTGCAGATAGTATCACTCGAGCGGTATATTTTTAGTACTGTATTAAAGCTAAACAACAAAACATTGCAGATTTAAAATATCCAAGTTCTAGACGATCTTATTGCTAGCATAAACTGTAAAAAAGTCCAGTTGGCAGTAGTGCTTAAGAAAAAGGATTATGCAGCGATGTAAGACGGTGGCTTAGTGCGACCCTGATAACATTAGGAAGTTACACATACCTATTTTAAATTATGTGTAAATTTTTAAAATGTAAAAAGCAAGAAAAGTAAATTTGAAACATGTTCTTTGAACCTTGCTATATTGCATCTGTTGGCTGTCTGTACTTTTTATAGAATGGAGCTATCAATTCATCTTTCCACTCCTTCCATTCTGTTGAAATTTTAATTTTCCATTACTTTTGCCTCTGTGCCATCTTATTCTTTCTATTGGGGCTTCAAGCACTTAATGTCAGTCTTTCTTGGTGCTTTTCTGGCTTCAGGTACAGCTTCCTATTCTGGCTTTACTTTTCCTTCTCCAACCATCCTATTTAACTTGTCAAAATAATAATGAAGATTATTCTTTCTGATGAAATATTTTTAAAAGAACCAAGGCTACCAAGTCCCTATTGTACTGGCATAATTACTGCTATGTAATTCTACAAATTTGTTGAAATTCTGCTCTTTCTAAATCACTGCCAAGAGAATCATTTCTAACGAGTAACAAATAGGATCCAATGTAGTGTGTCTACTTACCCCACAATTTCAGATTTGTTTTTCCTTCCAAAGAGATTTTATTCTGAATCTCAATGTGAGACATCCTTGCCTTGATTTTTTTTATATACACCAGCTGACTTAATGGTTCAGCTGACCAGATAGGCTTTTGGAGATGGAACACAGAGGTTTTTGTAAAAACACATCTAAAATCCTCACTGACTAGGGGAGTTTTTCAAAATGTGATCCCAAACTACCTACATCCAAACCATCTTAGATGCTTACTCAAAATTCAAATCCCCAAAACCTAGAGCAGTTAAATGGGAGCACCTAAAGCTATAACATAGGAATCTGCATTTTGCCAAGTTGTCTAAGTGAACAGACCCACAGTGAAATCTGAGAACCCCTAATATAAGGAATCCCTTCCCCTTCAGGGTCCAGTGCAAAGACTCACCTTGGCTGCAGAGCAAATTAATCACACTCTCAACCAACAAATGTAAGGGATAATTCAGTTCCAAGTAGCAAGAACTGCCATGAACTGTTTTAGGAAGCATTGGTAAAAACAAAAACAAAAACAAACAACCCCCCCAAAAAAACAAAAACCAAAAAACCCCTCAAAACCCAACATTCTATAATAAATGTAATAATTATTTTTAATATCTTGACTCTAACATTCACAGGGGGAAGGCCCAGAAAGTCTACAAAAAAGTCCGCTGTTATAATTTCCTGATTAATATTACACATAATGAATTATTTATTGGGCCCCTACTGTGGGCCAAATATGGTGTTTTGTGCTGCCAGGAAATATATAAAGCTATCCTGGGATGAAAAGCATATGTTCACTTCGTTCTATTCTGGAAGATCTTAGATGACTTAGTGATAGCTGGAAATGAACGTGCATGGTATGTGAGAAGACAGTAATTTGATGTCTTAGGACCCAGACATAAGAGGTTTCTTGCGAATTTGCTAAATGAAAATTAGGTCCAAAAGGTATGGGTGCAGGTACTTGGTTTATAGCCAAACCACTGGAAAAGAAATGAGCAGGGAATTTATTTGGGGGCATGCAGACTCTTGCATATTTTACCCAACAACTTCCTGTATAATCATAGTCCAGGTGAATTGAGACTAGATGCAGCCATATCTGGAGTTCCACCTCATTCTAGAATCCATGTAAGATGTCCTTAATAGGAGATCAACTCCTCATGGTTTGCCTAAGACTTTCTCTGTTTTAGCAACCAAAGTCCTACGGTCCAAACACCCACTTAGTGTCAGACAGACTGAGTAGATTGGCTACCCTGGTCTTCGGCATAAGGCAGCTGAGGTCCTTAGTTGCTGCATTTTCACTCAGCGAATAATGGAAGTCCATTATCATCTTGAATTCCTCAGCTCGTTTTCCTTACTTGTGAGCCTATCCTAGTCACCTAAAGTTCTTTCCTTCAGTAATCTCTGCCTTTTAGCTCTGTGAATGCATGCTCCCAGGAGCATCCCAAACAATGACTCAGACTGAGGATAATCTCAGGGAACCAATGGAGGGTCTCTTCCAAGTCTACTTCCAAGACTACTGAGCAACCATGGTTTTGGTTTGGTTTGTTTGGTTTGGTGAACACTGTCCTGATCTCATAACTGTCCTGTTCTTCCCGAAGTTCTATATCCTCTCTAAACAACGAGTCTAGTTCTCTTAAACCTAGCTTTGTATCATTCAGTATTAAACTCCATTCTGATTCTTGTTAATGAATCCAATCATAGTTTTAAAAATATTTACACATCCCTGCCATCCCATCCTCACTCTTTAAAGACTTACGATTTGGTCATTTCATGGTCTTCTTTCAACTGGACTTAAAGAGAACCGGTATTAAATTATTATCTCAAGGAGAAAATGTAAAGGGTAGGGTCTGAATCAAATTTGGTTCCAGTGACATTTGCCACTTAGTTACACGAACTTAGGAAAGTTTCTCTCCCCAAGCCTCAAAATCTGCTCGTCTATAAAAACAGAAAATCATGACTACTTAAGAGGACTGCTTTTTGAAGGAATTTAGGTTATGGATGTGAAGCACACAGAAGCAGATCGCGGGACCACCTAGCAGGCATTCAATAAACTGTAGCTATTAACCTTACTACGTCACCACAAGCTTGTAAAAAGGGTAGCATACATTAACTCCTACAATCAGGCTACAGGATTTTAGACATCAAAGACGATGTCTAAAGCAGAAAGGCACAAACTGCCTTCCCGAGGAGGGTAGTCTTGCCGCCTTTACCTGAAGGAAGCGATGCTTCTTCTATCTGGAAACAGTGGCTAATACCATCTCGCCCCCTGGCAGTCTAGTGTGTTCAGGAGGCGCTGGGCTTTCAGGTTTGCTCCCTTGGGACCTCTTGGGTCACGTCTCTCATTCTGGAAAGGGTAAGGTGTAGAAGAAAAAGGGAAGTCTCTGAAATGCAAATCCTGCCACCAGATAACCTATTCCTTCCCGACTGCCGGTCCTGCTTGGGTGGGCTGCAAAGTCGTTTCGTACGGCTTTCAAGCGCCACCCCCAGGTGTTTGTCAGCGCGGAGACGGGGGAGGAGGGTGAGCTCACCCTAGAAACTGAAAGGCAGATGGTGAGGGGTGGGGGGTGGCCATGCGCGTCAGCGCTTTGGCTAAAGGACAGACAGAAGAGCAGCCTATTGGTGTGCACGCGGGGTGAGGGGCGAGGGGCGGGCGGAAGGCTCCAGGAGGAGTCCGGGGAGAACTCTGCGAGGACGTACAGCATTTCTTCACACTCTGGAGCAGGCTCCCCGATTTGTCAGTGTCGCGCCCGGAGCCCGCGATCCCGGCCGGGGATTCCTGTAATCGATTAGCGCCTTCCCCTATCCCATCGCAGTAGCTAAACTCAGAACCTCGCCGAGCGCGGCAAGCGGACGCACCTGCTTCGCGGAAAACCTCAGGCCCCTCCCGCCCCGCGCCCCCGCCCCCGCCTTGACTGAAACCCGGAAGCGCGCCCCCTCCTCGCCGACGGCTGTGGGCCGCGCATGCTCCGTGCGAGGGGACCGGGCAGGGCTCCCGCCGGAAGCACTCTCGCCTAGGCGGCCTTTCCTTCCCGTGTGAGGCTGGCTGAGGGCTCCTGCCGCTTCGGTGTCCGCCCCGGGGTGAGTAGCGGGGTTCTCCCGGGCCTCGTGGGGCGGGCGCGGGAACCCGCTGAGCTCCCTTGGGGACCGGCTGGGATCTGAGAGGCCGCGCGATGAAGGTCACGGCGCCTTCCTGCCACGCCCGTCGTCCGTGCCGCCCCCCGGCTTCCCGCAGCCCTTGGTATCCCGCAGATTAACCTCCAAGGGCGTCCCGGGCCTCGCCTTGGCTTCCGGCCCGTCCTAGGCCCTTGGGTCTCCGTTAGCGTCGTCTCCTCCCCACATCCCCCCACGACTTGGGCCATTTGCGAGGGACTCTCGATAGACAGTCGGGTCGCCGCGGGTGCCTGGGGCGCCCCGGACGACCTCAGCAGCACCGGGGGTCCGAGGCGGAGGCGGCCGGATGGAGCCGGGTGTGACTGTCGCACAGGCACTGCCAACCCCTAGTGCAGAGACGGAGGCGGTTCTTCGGGCTGGGGCATTCGCAGAGGATGGTGCTGTTAATAATAACCTGTCCTTTATGGAAAGGTTGGCAGTCATTGTGACAGGCTGTGTTCTTAGAGCCTTGTTGCTCTCGAGCCTGGGACTTTGGGATTGAGAAAAACTTTCCTACAACGTTGCAGTGCATTCGGACAGAAACACCATACTCTCGCTCCCTAACCGATCCGTAGATTGCTCACGGACGAGGTGGTACGATTTCCAAAGTTTTCTGCCCTGAGACGGAGAACTCTTTTAAATGAAACTGTCTGGTGTCTTGTTTGCCTAACATATAACTGTGCATTCCAGGGTTTTGCCCTGCTACTTAGTTGTACGTAACAGCGTCCGTATGTCTGTACATAACTTGTGTATTTTGTTGGTTTTTAATGTTTGCTTATGCAAGATTGAAATACATTCCCTACTCTCGGGTGCACACGCAGCTTTTGTTGTGTATTCTGTTGCACTGCTGCTTGCTAACATTGCAGGTAGTCTCTGTCCTATGAATGATAGATGACTGGACAATAAAGTATATACGGTTACAACCTACAAGGAGGACTTTCGGTTTCATTTCAGGATTTTAAAGTCATTGTGAAAGACGGACTACTGGTTTAAGCGATGCCGTAGGTTTAGAGTACTCTCCTGCAGGTACTAATTTAAATATAGGAAAATGTATAGGTAACAGGTTTGATATCTTGAAATTTTTTGTAGGATTAAAAACTGTCATTGTCTCCACAACTGGAATGTACTGAAACTTGCCCTAATTGTTCGTGTAGTTCCATGAACATCCAGTAGGTGGCGGTTCTATCACTAACTCAAACTTTGAAATAAATGAGAACGTTTTACTCGAATATCACGAGTTTTCACAGATTAAGTGAATAAAACCTTGATTTTGCCTATTGGTTTATCTCCATCTGTGAATAATATCCCCGCGTAATGATATCACATCTTTCAGCTGCATTTTCAAATTTACTCTGTTGGAATTAAGGGTAGAGAAGTCAATTTTTTACTTTAAAGAAGTGGACTATTAACTTATCTTTAGGAATCCATGCTGATGGATGAAAGCACACTTGGATTTGTTGCATGAGGAGAGACTTTATATGGCTTTTCCTTCCTAGCTCCATTTATAAAGATATAATTAATATAATAACTGGATTGTGTGTTCCTTGAGGACGGTAATTTTCTTAGCCCTTATTGTATACCCATCATGTAGTAGATATTATAAATACATGTTCAATAGGTGCTTAATGGTGTGAATTAAATCACTTAATGTCCCTAGCTCAAAGGTTCTTTATCTGAAATGAAGGCTTTCAATTATTTTGTCGCTAAGTTTAAGTTAAATAACGTACTATTGTGAAGTAAATGGGTCCTAGTAAGGGAGAAACGTAGAATCTTTGACTTTTTTTGGGAAATCGTTCAAAGTTTGGCAGCATTTTTGTTGGAATAATTGAGTGGGAAGTGTTTCTGCAGTTGCAGTTTATCTGTTGAACAGATAATTACTGAATAGTGTCTCCTGTATGTGACAGAAAGATGAAGAAGGTAAAGTTGGTTTTTGAAGTTTGGATAGAATTTGACTAATCCTAGATGAAGGAAGAGAAATGTCCTATCCAGGGTACCAGGCAAATATGGTGGAGGGAAAATACACATAGCATTTTCAGACACCAGCAACTCCAGATATTGAAAGTTCTTGTTGAGAAGTGGTGAGAAGTAAAATGCTTAAACATTACTCTTTGAGGCTAGGCTAGGGTAGTCTTGAACACTTGGCAGTCCTGTAAATAAAGGGAAAGCTTTGAAGTCTTTTTATCAAAGAGAAGTATATACTCTTGAATGGGAGGAGGGAGGGATCTAAGAGGAATTTAAAAATTCTTGGAACTATTCCAGAGGGTGGGAAGTGAAGAAGATTTTTAACTGAATAGTAGTACTGACAAAGGAAACTAATTTTGGTGGAGGAAGGACCATAGATAGGAATCTATGCAGTTCCTAATTTTTACCAATTACTGAGCCATCTGTGCAAATTTTGGTTTATTCCTTTTCACATGAATGCAGAATATATTCTCTCTCTCTCTCACATAGCATAGCACTCAGCTTAGTCATGAGAGAAGAATAGCATTATTAGAATTTGAGATCCTGTCTTCCAAAATGTGACAGTCCCATCGTCTGTAACAACCTTATTGTTCTGGGTAGTTATTGCCTTATTGACAGAGGTGTCCGTGCCTTCTGCCAGTCTGTATGTGATCGAGGTAGCTGCTCGGAAATATAGGTAAAAGTAGGCACGCTGCCTCCTTTTTTCTGTCTTCGGTGACTACTGTGTTCTTGTGGTTTAAAAATGTTTGAAGATTCTAGTGCTTCACATTTAGCTGGGTGGCTGAAAACAATAGGATGGCTCAAAACATTTAATGTCACTTATTAATAGAGAAAATGGCATGTTTAAATTTAAGCAGCCCTCGAAAACCTGAAACATAAGCCTGAGGAAAAAGCGAGTCTGTTCAGTTTCAGTTTCACTCAAAAATTGTTTGTTGTACACTGTACTTAGGGGAAATTCTTACCGTCGCATTAGTAAAGTATTTCATTGTCTGGCTGCCTTTCTTCAGTTGGGTTAGTGTTTTGGTCAGTATATCTCTAGGTTTTCTGAAATAGTTATTTAAAAAGTGTTAATACCGTAAGATGTTGACTGCACTGTTGCAGAATTATTGTTTACTTAAATTATATGAGCTTTAAGAAAAATTCATTGAAAAGCCTAATAAACCTCAGTTTTTGGTATGTTCATTTTTCCTTAAAACACTTTTAGGCAGGTAATGTTGAATTTGACTAGAAGTTAGTTTTTCTTGCTAAGTTTAAGCTACTTATCAGTCTCCCAATTGTAACAAATCTAGTTATTTAGTGACATTTCTGTTTGTTTTTTAAGGTTAATCAAGATGGTACATGCTGAAGCCTTTTCTCGTCCCTTGAGTCGGAATGAAGTTGTTGGTTTAATTTTCCGTTTGACGATATTTGGTGCAGTAACATACTTTACAATCAAATGGATGGTAGATGCAATTGACCCAACCAGAAAGCAAAAAGTTGAAGCTCAGAAACAGGTATGGCTGAAATGTTTGAGGTCATTTTTTCTTGTAGCTAGCTAGTATTTTTCCGTAAAACCAAGGATATAGTAGAATTATAAATTAATGAGAAGTTCTCTAATACCCATGTGAAAATGTGTTCTAATGTCCTATTTAATTTCATTATTCCTAAAAGAAGTATTTGTTTTTCAAATCCTTTCTGTGTCATTTGTTAGAATAAAAAGGGGTGAAAATAAAGATATTTCAGTATTTTGTTGTGAACATCTTCATTAGAATTTTTTTGTCAGCTAATGAATGAAGGAATCTGGGTAAAAGTTTTCAACAGACTAAACAAAACAATTTATCTTTAGTAATGGTATGCATTTTGCTTTGCATGACATTTTAAGTGTGGGTAATACTAATCAGCTGTCTTACATTTGCAAACTCACTAATTTCTAATTAAGAAATTACTAAATGTTATTACTATAAGTAGTAGGTTTATTTTTGGTTTTTGGCGTTTTTTCTTTTTTTCAGTAACTGCCTTTTGTGGTCATTTTCTTATTAGGATGATATATCTGTTTTGGTTTCTGTTCTTTCTCAAAAAAGTAAAAGACTTAAGCCTTTCAAGTTTCTCTTGCTGTTTGAGGGCAAGATGTTCGTATTCATTGATTTTTAGATTAGTTCTGTGTGTTGTGACTGTGATGCATTCAGTAAATAAACATTTACTGAGCTCGTAGCAAATTCTTGGTGCCAAGGATAAAAGATAAATCTTGTTCTTTAAAATGCTGTAGGCTAGCGTGGCAGACCAAGATGTCAGTAAGTGACTGCTTTAGGGTGCTATGCATAGCTCTTAACTCAGTGAAAATCACAGCTTTGTGAATATTGTTTACTGTTCCTATCCAAAAAGCAATTTGAACAGTTGTGAGTTTGTTCCCTGAATTTGATTATAAAATAGGTGACTCGGGATCTAGATTATGTCATAATATCTGTCAATTTATAACTCTCTAAGAAGTCTGACCAGTGCAGTGTGTGTATGTTTTAATTAAGTATATCCATGTGTCAGCTGAAGTGCAGCTTTCCCTGCCACCCACATGATGCAAGTCAGTTTGAGTCTGAGGTCAGGGTATTGGTAAGTCATACCATTTTCAAAAGTTTCAAAAGCAAAGATGTGACTATCTAAACAGAGTTTTGTTTATTTTCTTGGCTTCTAAGAGCTCCTGGAACATACCTATGGAAGATGTAGAAAGCCAGACACAGGTATTAAATAATACATGAATGGATTGTTACCTTTAAGCCTTATTAATAATCATATGCATAGTATTATAAATATCAGTACACGAAGTGTTAGACTGTGTGTCTGTCCTCATAGTGTCCATGGTGGGATTAAAAAGACATGTCCATGGTAATATAAATTACAGTAGCATATTCTGATTGCCTAATGAGTAGACAAAAACTATGGCATTTAGAGGAAGGAGCAGTCACTAATGATTAAGGTAGTTGAGTTTGGCCACTGGAATAGGCAAGGACAATTTGGAGTAGAAAGGAGATCTTAAACAGAATCTTGATGGTTGTAGGAATAGCAAGACCAGTTGCAGGAACAGTAAATAGACTAGTCAAATTGGAGTAGAGTGTTTAAGCAACTAGCTAGTAGACCTTGGAGGGAGAGGTAAGGGATTAAAGTATAAAGTTGGGGAAAAGATCTCTACTTTTCCTTACCCTGTTCTTTTTGGTGGGTGGAGAGAGGCTGATAAAAATGCCACAGCAGGGGCGCCTGGGTGGCTCAGTGGGTTAAAGCCTCTGCCTTCAGCTCGGGTCATGATCCCAGGATCCTGGGATCGAGCCCCGCATCAGGCTCTCTGCTCAGCGGGGAGCCTGGTTCCTCCTCTCTCTAATTTAAAAAAAAAAAAAAATGCCACAGCATTTTGTAAGTCCTTATTAACCAAGAATGAGGCATATTTGCTTGGTCAGGGGCGGGAGCTTCTCTGGTAGCCTTCCTCTGTTCCTTCCCTACCTTCCTGGCCAGCTACTGAAATACCCTATTGAAGTCCTCTAGATAGGCAGTGGTAAACTACTAAACTGTCAAACTACCTATTGAAGAGTTTTGAGTAGGTGGGTGATAGGCAAAGGCGTGTTTTAAGGATAATTAACCTCACAATATTATATAGCAGGAACTGGGGTTAAGGAGACTAGAAGCAAGATCTGTTGCATAGACTTAACCACACTGCAGTAGGCCTAGCAAAGATGTAGAATAAGGGGGTGACGAAAGGAATGGAACAGGTGAAATAGACTAATAAGAATGGATGCTGGCAGGACTTCGTGGTGATATGGGAAAAGAAAAAGGACATCTTACAAATGAATCCAAGATTTGTTTGGAGTCCTCGAAGACTCATAGTATCTTTCATAGAGGTTTAGAAACTGATAGATGGACAAGTTTATGGGAAGATGATACTTGATTTGGGCATATTGAGTTTGTGTTGGGGATAGGCATCTAGGAGTAAATGTTTATCTAGCAGTTAATCGTAGGTCTAAATCTCAGAGAAAAGGTCAGTTCACAAAGGTTCCTCATCAGATGCTCAGAAGTAATTGGGCTTATTAGAGAAGTAAGTCTCAGCTGGGATGTGGTAGGCCCTGGGAATATTCTTGTGTGGATCCGGATCATTTGTGGGGTTTTCCTCACCTCCTCCTACCACCCATCAGGATTTATACATTCAAATATTTGTTGAGCGTTTTTCTTGTAATTGTGAAGAGGATAAATGCTGATAACTGTATTGGGAGTGAGGAGGTCTCTAAAGGAGGTGCTGTCAAACACCATAAATAGTAGGCTGAAGACTAAGCATTCATTTAGGGAATGGAAGGATGAAGTGAAGCCAGTGGAGAATGAACAGGTCGGTTAGGGTAACTGACCTTCCTGCTAAAAACAACTAAGTGATCTAGATAAAATATTTTTTTAAGTCTTCTTAAAGGTATTCATGAGCTGGCAAGAAAGTAAGAAATTCAGATTAAAAAAAAACTGAAGGCAAAGATTGGAAAAGATAACATGAACTTGATGGCCAGCTTTCACACTGGGGGGAATTTGCCAAAGCTGCTGAATTTGAGCTTATGTTTTTATGGCCCAGAGGAGCTCAGGATACAAAGCACAGGACCATTCCAAGGTAGGGTGTCTCATAGACAAAACTCCCATACATCTTTGACTCCAAAAGACTATACCCTCTTTGGTAATTCACCCAAAGATAAAGATGTAATAATGGTTTGAAAAGAGAAATTTTAAGTGATACACTACTAGTTGAAGTGACATATACGAAGTATAGACACAAGAAGGTTGAAAGTGAAAAGATGGAAAATGCCTATACCATACAAAGGGAAAGCTGGTTGAACAAAAATAAATTTCAAGGCAAAAACACTATTAGAGAAAATAAGGTTCATTACAGAGTGATTAAAGATTCAGTTCACCAAGAGATACATTTCTATATTTGTGTACATCATTAATATAGCCTCAAAATACATAAGGCAAAAAACTGGTAAAACTATAGGGAGAAATAACATCCATCATCTTGGTGGGAGGTTTTTAACATTACTTTCAGTAATTGGTAGAGTTAACAAGAGTTCAGTGTAGTTAACATATAGTGTTATATTAGCTTCAGGTGTAAAATAATAGTGATTCAGCAATCCTATACATTACTCAGTGCTCGGCTTGGCAAGTGTGCTCTTAATCCCACCATTCCCCCCCCATCCATCCACCTCCGCTCTGGTAACCATGTTTTTTCTCTAGTTTTTGAATTGGATTATTGTGTGGGGGGGGGTGGTGTTGTATAAATTCTTTATATAATTTGGATACTAACCTTTTAGCAGATATGTAATTTGCAAATATCTTCTTATTCAGTAGATTGTCTTTTAGTTTTGTTGATTGCTTCCTTTATTGCTGTCCAGAAGCTTATTTTGATGTAGTCAGGTGAAACTTTTTTTTTTTAAATGGTAAAGATATAGCAGATTTACATAAGTAACAGCATTATCTAGTGGCCACATACAGTATATTGTGCATCAAATAATGCTGGGTATGTATCTTGGGGTGCCTGGGTGGCTCAGTCGTTGGGCGTCTGCCTTTGGCTTGGGTCATGATCCCAAGGTTCTGGGATGGAGTCCCACATCGGGCTCCCTGCTCTGCAGGGAGCCTGCTTCTCCCTCTCCCACTCCTCCTGTTGGTGTTCCCTCTCTTGCTGTGTCTCTCTCTGTCAAATAAATAAAATTTTTTTTAAAAATGCAGGGTAAGTATCTAAAAAGCACCATAAGATTTGCGAAATTTAACTAGATGCTAAGTTGTAAAGCAGATGTCAAGTTTCATAGCACAGGTAGCAAGTTCATTATGTTCCCTGGCTCCTGTGCAGAACAGTAAGATCATTAAATATCCAGTAAGTTCGGAGAGTAAGAAACGTCTCTAAAGAACTTTTAGGTAGAAGAAAACATAGTAGAAATTAGAAAATATTTATGATGAGGGTGTCTGGGTGGCTCAGTTTGTTAAGCATCTGCCTTTGACTCAGGGATGATCTCAGGGTCCTGGGATCAAGCCCCACATCAGGCTCCCTGCTCAGTGGGTCTGCTTCTCCCTCTGCCTGCTGCTCCTCCTGCTCATGCATGTGTGTGCACGTTCTCTCTCACTTTCAAATAAAACAATAAAATCCTAAAAAAAAAAAATATGGTCAAATTAAACTTAATGTATTAGTGTTTAGAGAGAAATTTATAGTCTTGTTTGTTAGAAAAGGTAGAAAACTAATAAGGTAAATAGCAAACTTAAGCTCAAGATTTTTAACATGAACCCATGGATAATAAAAGAATGGAAATAATAGGAAGGCAAATTAATAGAAAATAGATTATACAATAGAGAATGAATAAAAATACAGAAAATGAATAGACATAGAGAAATCCAGTGAAACCAAAAAGTTGGTTATTTGAATATACAAAAATATTTGACAGTTTTGTAACCAGTAAAGAAAAAAATAAAGCCACCGATAAATATTACTGGGAATGATAGAGGAGACATAATGACGATGCTGCAGACATTAAAATAAGGAAAATTAATAACTGCCAATAAATTTAAAAACCTTAGATGATACAGATAGACTCTTAGAAAAATATAAATTGTCATAACTGACTTAAGAATTAGACATGAATATTTAGTCCCATACCTATGAAATAAGTTAGTATTGGACATATATTTTGATCAAGAATACCCCAGGCCCATAGAATTTTACTGGCAAATTCTAGCAACATGTAAGGAACAAATTAATAATAACAATGTTATACAAACTCTTTAAAAGAGGGAACAGTCACCAAATCTTTTTATGAGGGTAGCATAATATTCCTAAAACTTGCGGTGGGCTATAAGTTATCTCAATTAAATGAATAGAGAAATCCTAAAATACTAGCAAGTTGAATTCAGCAGTTCATAAAAAAAGTTAACATATTATTACCAGTGGGATTTATTCCAGGAGCTTAAGGCTGGCTTCAATTGAGGAAAAAATATATTTATAATGTTCTATAATAACAGATTAAAGGATGAAACTATGATTATCTCAATAAATGCAGAAAAGGCCTTTGTTAAAATTAAAATATTCATTCTTTTTAGAAAAGCTCTTACTTAATGAAGTAGGAATAGAAAATAATGTCTTTACATCCAGAGGGCCAACAGAGACATGAAAAAGTGCTCCACATCACTCGGCATCAGGGAAATACAAATCAAAACCACAATGAGATACCACCTCACACCAGTCAGAATGGCTAACATTAACAAGTCAGGAAACGACAGGTGTTGGAGAGGATGCGGAGAAAGGGGAACCCTCCTACACTGTTGGTGGGAATGAATGCAAGCTGGTGCAACCACTCTGGAAAACAGCATGGAGGTTCCTCAAAGAGTTGAAAATAGAGCTACCCTGTGACCCAGCAATCACACTACTACTAAATACTTTAGGGTATTTACCCTAAAGATACAAACGTAGTGATCCAAAGGGTCACGTGCACCCGTATGTTTATAGCAGCAATGTCTGCAATAGCCAAACTATGGAAAGAACCTAGATGTCCATCAACAGATGAATGGATAAAGAAGATGTGGTATGTATATACAATGGAATACTATGCAGCCATCAAGAAAAATGAAATCTTGCCATTTGCAACAACATGGATGGAACTAGAGGGTATTAATCTGAGTGAAATAAGTCAATCAGAGAAAGACAATTATCTTATGATCTTCAAGATATGAGGAATTTGAGAGGCAATGTTGGGGGTTTGGGGGGTCGGGGAGGAAAAAATGAAACAAGATGGGATCGGGAGGGAGAAACCATAAGAGACTCTTAATCTCACAAAACAAACTGCGGATTGCCAGGGGGAGGGGGATATGGAGAGGGTGGTTGGGTTATGGACATGGGGAGGGTATGTGCTATGGTGAGAGCTGTGAAGTATGTAAGACTAACGATTCACAGACTGTACCCCTGGGACAAATAATACATTATATGTTAATTTAAAAAAATTTTTTTAAAAAGAAGATAATGTCTTTAGCCTGATAAAATGAATTTACTGTAGGAAACATACTTCATGGTAAAAAATTGAAAGCATTTCCTTTATGATTAGGAGCAAGTCAAGGGAGCCTCTTGTCATCGCTTCTGTTCAGCATTTTACTGTTAATGATGCATAAGTCAAGAAAGATAAGAGGTAGAAGGATTGGAAAAGAAATTAGTCATTGTACACAGATAAAATGATAATCTACATAGGAAGCAAAGTCTGTAGCTGATATGTCGGGGTTAATAAGGTTAAGTTTAAGGGCTGCTGGATATAAAATCAGTGTATAGAAATCAGCTGTTTCTGCATACCCATCACACTTTGAAAAGGCAACTTTAAATAAAGGTACTATTTACAGTAGTATAAAAAATATACAGTCACTGACAAACACAAGTTGTACAACACATTTTTTATGAAAATTATGAAAACTATTGAAGCTATGCTTAAATTCAATGCCAATAAAAAATACTGACAGCCTTTATTTTTTTCCCTAAAATTTTTATGGAAGAATTTATGTGTAGGCAAGACACTCTTGAACAACAAGACATTAAAAAAAAAAAAGACGTATATTGGGGAGGGAGTATTTGCCTTAATTTACATCAAAACATATCATCAAGCTATAGTTACTAAAACAGTATGCTATTGGCACAGGGATGAATTGGCAAATTTAGCAGGATAGACTCCAGAAACAGACCTAGGCATACTTTGGAAACTTGATGTATGACAGAATTGGCTCTGCTTTTTTTGATTATTGGAGAAAGGATGGACTTTCAATAAATGATTATTGGACAATTGGTTCTATGTGAGAGGGAATAAATTTTGATTTTTACTTGATACCATTTATAATCTCTTCCTTGGATTAACAACTTGAATTTATTCACATAATTTACTGAGAATGTGTTTTGTGGTTCTTTTTACCTCATCTGTATATTTTAAAGATAATCTTTTTTAAAAAAATCTACCCAATAGTAGTAAAAGCACTCCCCCCCCCCCAAAAGGCCAGAAGAATAGGAAGAAAACAATAAGGTATATTGGTACTAGTCTTTCCCACCTGAACACGCGTGAAGTATATAACACTGCAGGCTGTAGTAGTCATTCACTGTGGCAGTAAATTTCAACTGGAAGGCCTACCTCCTGAAATAAGAATTAGGGGAAATTGGTGGGTGTTGAATATAATTTTTAAAAGCCCCTCTTCACTTTTCTCCCACTATCTGGAAAATCATTTGTGTCAAGTCGTCAAAATCAAAGGAAGAGAAGGTTGCAAAAGAGAATTAGTTGTAGAGATTTTTTTTAAGATTTTATTTTATTTTTTTAAGATTTATTTATTTATTTGAGAGAGAGTGAGAGAGAGCATGAGCGAGGAGAAGGTCAGAGGGAGAAGCAGACTCCCCGTGGAGCTGGGAGCCCCATGCGGGACTCGATCCTGGAATTCCGGGATCATGACCTGAGCCGAAGGCAGTCGTCCAACCAACTGAGCCACCCAGGCATCCCAAAGATTTTATTTTTTTAAGTAATCTCTACACCCAGCATGGGGCTTGAACTCACAACCCTGAGATCAAGAGTTGTGTGCTCTACCAACTGAGCCAGCCAGGGGCCCCAAGAGAATTAGTTGTAAATGCTGTGTTATAAAACAATCCAGGAGAAAAGGAGGACATAAAGAATTCAATCAAAGAAAGTGATCTGTAAATTTAGCAAAATCAGAGCATTTCCATTCACTGGGGACAGCAAGTACAATGTGAAGTAAAAAAAGGTGGTTATTTCAGAGTTTGCTGCAGAAAGTTGAAGAAGAAAAGGGAAAAGACTAGTGGAAAAGGAGGAGGTAGAGAGTTGCTGCCAAAGAGGATGGAGGTAGGTCCCAGAGGGGTTGGGATCAGTAGTTTAAGAACATTTTAAGGTCTGGGACGCCTGGGTGGCTCAGTTGGTTAAGCAGCTGCCTTCGGCTCAGGTCATGATCCCGGCGTCCTGGGATCGAGTCCCACATCGGGCTCCTTGCTCAGCAGGGAGCTTGCTTCTCCCTCTGCCTCTGCCTGCCACTCTGTCTGCCTGTGCTCGCTCACTCTCTCTCCCTCTCTCTGACAAATAAAAAAAAAAAATTTTAAGGTTAATAATTTACTCTCAGTGAAGTGGGAAGATGTTATAACTAAATGGGAATGAGAATTGGAGATTTAGGACCTGCTGAGGTAAGTATGTGATCAGGGTTTAATAAATCATTGTGGATTATGAATATTAGGGCATAGTTGAAGGAAGCATGTGGCATTGGGAATTTAGTTGTTTTTATTAACTTCTCCAAGCATTTCTCAACATCTTGGTAGCAGATAAACTGAATGGTGGTATGGAGTCAGCATTGAGGATACGGCTGACTGGTACAAGTCCCTTAGAACCTTAGGGTTCTAAGATTCAACAGAAGACATTGTTGAAATGATGAGCTGTGGTCCAGGCCATTTAGCAAGTCAGATATTGCCAGATGGGGGATAATTAAGTGGGAGTATAGAAGGGAATTAAAGAATTAGGGGTATACATTGAGGGTAAAGATCACATGTGAATATGGGTGAGGAGGAAACTATGACTTCCATGGTCACAAATGCAGAACACTGAATATAGAAGCTAAGATAACGTTTTGAGGCTACCGATAATCAGCGGATCTCATGTGAATTTAAAGGCAGTGCAGTGGTCAGATGAAAGAAAGGTAAACAATGATGTCCATGTATTCAAATCAGGAACAGTAACCTAGAAGTAGTCTTAATGTTTGAATTAGAATATTTGTAAACAGTTTCTAACCAGAATCCCGGAAAAGTTCCTAGCTTGGTGAAATGTAGGCTGTCGGTCAGGAGAGAGGAGATGGTTTCTGCAGGGTGTTAACACAGGGACGGGGATTTTCTGGGCACCCAGTGCTGCTTGGGTCGTATTTAGATGTAGTAGAAGAGTTCTGATGGGTATGTCTGATGAAAGGGTGGGTTGGGTTCATTGGGCTAGAGAAAAATGGAATGTCTAGGTAAGCTCTCTGAAGAGCTTTCAAGCACAGGATGAATAAGTTAATGCTTGACCCGTTCTGAGTATTTATAAATACAGTATTTGGGTTAGCATACTAATTAGACCTATAGTATTTCTGAGATTTTAGTTTAATTGTCAGAGGCCAGCAAAGATGACTACTGAGAATTCTTCCTACCTATGAAGGTCATATACTGTGACCTTAGTGAAGTTAATGTCATATTTTTAGTCCTGTCATGACACTTTAGTCTTCAGAACTTTTAGTTATTTTGAGAGAAGTAAATTAGCCGAAGTGTTTTATGAAGAGATAAACACTGAGACCTTTCAAAAAAAAAATCACAAACTGTCAGCTGCCAGGTATTTTTGAGAGTGGCCGGCGCTGAATGCCAGTTACGCTGGGATGAGCTAACGTTTGCTGACTCCAGGAAGCCATTGTGACCTACGTTATGGATCAGGTGGCTTTCGCAACTACGGTTTACTGGCACTGAATCTTAGAGGCCTGAAAAGCTGAAGTCACTTGAGACAGGAAGTCAGTAAGGAATACACGGTTAGTGTTGCCTGATTGGCCACGGAATAGGTAGAAGTGATGGAGAAAGAGGAGCACCCAGAGAGGGAAACGGGAGGAGAGAAAACTGTGTGCAGCATTGTGCTGTATGCCCAGGGCAGTGGAAGGGCATGGTAGTAGAAAGCCATGGGATCCTGTAGCTTCCAGAATACACCCAGTAAAACCAGAAGAGATACATGTGCACTAAAAGGGGAGATGACTTGGGTCCTCTAGAAAAGGGTGTTTTCAAGAATTTTAATATAAGTTTATAAGAGATTATATCAGATATATAGCGCTAATTACTCAAGTTCTTTGGTGTTTCCTATTTCAGTGTATTTTTGAGCTTTGTAGCCATGATTTCCTCTGTCCACACTTGGAGTCTGTTAGCTATGACCTCTGTTAAAAAAAAAAAAAAAAAAAAAGCCTTAAGTTTAATTATAGTTCACCTCTGGTTTTTCATCCTTAACTTCTTAATGCTATCTCTAACTTTCCGAAATTCCTCTTCCAAAATAACAACAAATTTTATGAATCTCTCAAAAATTGAACAAAATGTTTCTTTTTTGTTACTCCTTTTCTCCATCTCTCTTTTCCCATTTTAGGCAAAAATATTAGTTCACTCTTTCCTACCCTACTTCTTAATCTTGTTATAAATACTTTACATGGGGAAAAAAATGAAATAGCGTGGAAGGATAAAAATTACTATGAAACAGTTAAAAAAAATGAGTGTACAGTAAAAAGTAAGTTTCCTTCCTACCTCTGACCCCCCCTGCCCCCTGCCCAGCCCACCATTTTTCCTCAGAGAGACTCACTTTAAAAACCAAACAAAAGTTGGTTAACTAGAAAATATAATTGTCATTAAGCTGTAAATAATAAAGCAGTGCATGAATGTAAGCTATTTTTAGAGTGTATAATCATAATTTTGTTCTTGGTAAAACATTTTAGAAATAGAGGCTCACTCAGTTAAAGCTGTCAAAGCTAGAAACAATTGGATAAATTCTGGAACAGTTTGGAATTGTTATGATGTATTTTGGGGTCCTTTCTTTGTATTTGTTAACCATGTTCTCTCCCAAATGAGGATTGGTGTTTCAGCAGAACATGTGCTCTGGAATTAGGCAGATCAGGGCTTGAACTCTGGAAATGCCAACTTCTAGCTCATAATCTTGGCAGCTCTCTTAATTTCTTTGACCCTTAGGTTTCTCACCTAGAAATAAGCATAGTAATAGCTACTTCTCAGGATGATTTTAAGGGCTGATTGTAAAAAAAAAGAAAGAAGGAAAGAAAGAAAGAAAGAAAGAAAGTAAGAAAGAAAATGAGTTTTGCCCAGTAAGCATTAATTTCTTTTTGCTGTCAGTGTTGTTAATGCAACTTGAAGGTATTGTTAAATGGGACTGCTTTTGTGGGAAAAAGATTCTAGGTAAATTTTACCACTGCATTTTCTAGCTCTATACTTGTTTAGGAAATCCCAGATAAAAATAAAGGTTGTTACTATTTAAAGCAAGAGGCAGTTGTGGCCTAGAGTAAAATTTTAAGAGCAAAAAGCAGGGTTTCTCAACTCAGCAATGCTGACATTTGAGGCCAGATAATTGGGGAGGGATAGGCTGTTCTTTGCTTTTAAGAATGCTCAGCAGCATCCTTGTCTCTTCTGACTAGATACCAGTCGCACCCCGTCCCCCCAGGTTGTGATGGCCAAAAGTATGTCCCCTGAGGGGCAAAATCACCCCTGGCTGAAAATCAGTGTTTTATTGCATTACCTGGAAAGAACAAATGTGGGATGGCTTCACATTTATAGAAGCATAATGAAAAAGAAGAGTAAATTGATGTTATTACAGATTCTAAAATAGGATACCTTTCATAGCTGACACATGAAAGATTTTAAGTCAGCGAAAGAGAAAATATATATTAATAAGGAAGAGATTCAAGAACCTTGGAAAGGCTACTTTATTCATTGCTTTAGTAATTTTACAGGGGAGAGCTAAAGAGGAAAACCAGTGTGGTTCATAGCACTTTTGAAAAAATGCTACATTACAAGCATATGATTTATCCTAATTTACCCACATTTATCCTAATCCTCCAACAAATCTCTGACTATACTGCTGTGTGATATGAATTTCATTTGCAGCAGGAATACCCCCTGACAGGAACAAGATCTTATAGAATCAAAGTATTTTAGGGGGTGCCTGGTTGGCTCAGTTGGTGGAGTACGTACCTCTTGATCGATCTCAGGGTTGTGAGTTCAAGCCCCAGGTTGGGCGTGGGGCCTACTTTAAAAATACATAAAATAAATAAAGGATACGATATGATTTTTTAAAGTATTTTAGGAAAATGTAACAAAAATTTCAGTCTTTATTTCTGAATATGCTTACTTAATTGAAATTTGGGTGTGTTTCCTATAGATTTTTGAAGACTCCTTAGTGGTCACAAACTCCTGTCTTATAATTGGGGACAGTAAGGCCATGTGGGTTAAAGGATGGCCTCTGGAGTTGGGTCGCCTGCATGTGTATTGTATCTACCTCATAAGCTTGCTTGGGGAATTCAGTGACTTAATCCATTTTCAGTATTTTGGTATAATACTTGGCGTGCTCATTAAATGTTTATAACCATTTATTAAAAATTTTAATCAAAAGCTTTAATGTGTTGGTAAAGCTCAAAGGTTTAAAGCTAGTTTTGCCCAGCTCTAAAAATATATGTAAGTATATTTCTAATTTAGTAGTATTTTTACTATCTCTGGTTGCCTAGTCCCAGGAATTGGCTTTAACTAAAAAGGACAGCATCTCAGAACAATTTGAGATTTGATAGATAGGGGCATCTGGTGTCGATAAATGGGTAATTTGAAGTTAGGCACCTGTTTTCAGAAACCTGTTTCAAGGAAAGAAACTCCTTTTGTCAGTTTTTTGATACATTTAACTCCCCTGTCTTTCATTTTGAGGTTTCATCTCTACCTGTCATGATAATCCTACTAGGAAAGACATCATGTCGGACCATGGAGTCTCATTGGAGCAATGGAAGACCCTCCATATATCTCTTCAGTCATGTGCCCTGTATTTTCCACTTCCTAGGAGCTGGTTTAAATTCCTCTGATTTCTATGGAGTTGGATACTCAAATCTACCTGAGGACTTACACTGGGGAAAGATGAGATCAAGGGGCTTAGAATTTCCCTGGAAAATTCTTGTATGTCTGTTCATCGCTCATTAGACTTCACAAATCATCTCCTTTGGAGTTCCAGTACCTAAATATCAAACTAAAGAAAGTTGCTTGTTTGTTTGTTTTTTTTTCCATTTTAGGCAGAAAAATTAATGAAACAGATTGGTGTAAAAAATGTGAAGCTTTCAGAATATGAAATGAGTATTGCTGCTCATCTAGTAGACCCTCTTAACATGCATGTACGTATCTTTAATTTTATTTCAGACTTTTTTGGTCTAGATTTTTGTGTCTGACAACGTCCTGACAACGACCAGGTTTGATGATTGTTTAGAAGGAATCACAGGAGTCCGCATAGCTTTGTGCTCATAGGTACGATTTCATACAGCAAATGGATACAGGACAAAATCAGCAAGAAAAGAGGGGCCTGATATGAAATCTGGAGGAAATCAGGCACAGGCTTCCAGGAGTCTTCCGCTGTGAATGAAGTCACACTCCTTCAGCAACAAGTTGTGAGAACACATGTAAAGTGCCATCTACCAGGGAAGCTCCCTAGACACTTATTAGCACCCATGATTTTAACTGGGACTAGTCATGTAGACTACACTTCCTAACATCTCCCCGAATTCGACTTTCAGAGGGAAGACATATCTCCACTGTAAACATTTTGTTTGCACAAAAGTTGAGGCACAGTGAGGTGTTCTTATTGGGGAGTGGTAGGAATTCTCCCGAAATCTAAACTCCCATACTCCAGCCAGGGCCCTCCTTGCAGACAGGCCTTTCTAAGGACAACAGTCTGGAGCGTGCTGCGTTAATTTTTCTTGGCATACACTTGTTTAGGTAAACTTGTACTTTAATTTACCTTTTGTGGCATATAAAAGGCCAGCTTTAAGTTATGTGGATATTTGATTTTGGAGTCTAAGTATAGATTTTCCTAATAAGGTACGGTAGACAACACAAGATTCTGAATTTCAGTTTTTCTGTTCATGGCCTTGGCAAATTATTTCCTCTCTGAGTGTTAGTTCCCTTCTGTATAATCCAAGGACCCTGTGATGCCTATTCCACCTACTTCAAAGGGATGATTTGAACATCAGATTAGTGTAATCTATAGACTCTAAAATTCCGTGTATTTTATTACAACAAGCGTAAATGAATTTTGTACAACAGATACAAATAAATAGAATACACATGATATTCCTGTCCCTAAATCTGGAAAAAGAAAAATCTAAGTCTATAATGTCTTTTAGTATCCATGTGCACAGAGAGATAGAAGTCCCCAGAAGTAATCCTCCATTTGAATTTGATCTATAAATTTATAGTGAGATTTTCTAGGCCCTACATGCTTTCACTTTTGAGTAACTCTGTATCAACAGACTGTTTTTTGTTGTAGCTACAGTGGAAGTAGGTGGTGATTTGTTTCAGATTGGGCTATAGCTTTTCACTTTTTTTTTTTTTTTTTAAAGTTGTAGGGGAAGTAAATCACTGGTAAATACTGCTTCTGACTCACCCCATCTGGAGCCCCCTTACTCTGTCAGGTTAGAGCTAGGTTGATGTTTTTTACTTAGGTCTTTTTCAGTTAGTTTATCCTCCCCTCTACCCTTCACACCCCAGATTTTTTAAGTGGAGTCGGAAGGCTTTAAAATATACACGCTATGGGGCGCCTGGGTGGCTCAGTGGGTTAAAGCCTCTGCTTTCGGCTCAGGTCACGATCCCAGGGTCCTGGGAGCGAGCCCCACATCGGGCTCTCTGCTCTGCAGAGAGCCTGCTTCCTCCTCTCTCTCCCTGCCTGCCGCTCTTGCCTACTTGTAATCTCTGTCAAATAAATAAAATCTTAAAAAATAATAATAATAATAAAATATACACTCTGTGTTTATTTTGAAAATATTTATCTCCTGTTTACTATTTATAAAGACAGAAATTTAGGCACAGTTTTATTTTAGATTAATAAAATTCAAAAGTCCAGTTTTGTGTGTCTTTATTTCTAAAATCTATTCCTGTTATATTTGACAGTATCCCATATGAATTAGGGGTACACCTGGTAAGCTCTTCCCCATCACCCAGTGCTGACTTAGTTGTCTGAGTTGGTTCTGGGTCTTGGCAGAGTGTCTCCTCCTCGTAAGTGGAGTGAATTCAGGTTATTAGATCCATGTAGAGTTCTGAGCACTGGGCCTTTTTTTTTTTTTTAAATAGTAGATAGTTGACTATTAAGTTCCTTTTTGTAATTTCATAGTTGTTTAGCAATTTAATTACTGCTCTAAAAAGTCTTCACTCACATTATATGTGAGTAAAGAAGTAAAGAAGCAGTATTTACCAGTGTAGGGGAAGTCCCTACAACTTAAAAAAAAAAAAAGTGAAAAGCCATAGCCAAATCTTTTATTATTTATGTATATTTATCAGATTAGGGTTTGCCATTTTGGGGGGATTTTTTTACTTCATGGAGTGTACTTAAGTTGTAAAATCCATGTCAACCTTACCTTTCCCCAGGTTACTTGGAGTGATATAGCAGGTTTAGATGATGTCATTACGGATCTGAAAGACACGGTCATCTTACCCATCAAAAAGAAGCATTTGTTTGAAAATTCCAGGCTTCTGCAGCCTCCAAAGGGTATAGTACAAGATTATATTTGCTAAAGTATTAAAAATGTAGGAAACATTGAAACTTTCTGCCATTATAGAACTGGTATTATGGCGGGTGGATTTTCAAGAGAAAACTGAGATCTAGCATGCTGTTTTATAAATAGTAGTTTTAAAATAATTGCTCGTTCTTCAGCTTCCCAAATTTCAATAAAATTTTTTCCCTGTAATTACATGTCAAAACAATCCCTTTATTTCAAAGTCATTTTTACTACTTCCAAGTAAATAAAAATTTGGGAAATTGAGGTTAAAAAATCCAGGTCGTGATAGGGGTTCTTCTGTTTTCAAAGTAAGACTTCTTTTAGTTGTTTCACAATTTAGTGGTTTTTTTCCTCTTAGTAATCTTAATTGTTTTTGGATTGCAGTAGTGTTTTAGAGTAAATACCGAAGTACAGATGAACTAGAAATTAAATACTACTGGGACGCCTGGGTGGCCCAGTTGGTTAAACGACTGCCTTCGGCTCAGGTCATGATCCCAGCATCCTGGGATCGAGTCCTACATCGGGCTCCTTGCTCGGCAGGGAGCCTGCTTCTCCCTCTGCCTGCCACTCTGTCTGCCTGTGCTCGCTTGCTCTCTCTCTGACAAATTAAAAAATAAATAAATACTACTTATTGGGGCGCCTGGGTGGCTCAGTGGGTTAAAGCCTCTGCCTTCGGCTCGGGTCATGATCCCAGGGTCTTGGGATTGAGCCCCACATCGGTTCTTCTTCTCTCTCTCTCTCTCTCTCTGCCTGCCTCTCTGCCTACTTGTGATCTCTGTCAAATTAATAAGTAAATTTTTTAAATAAATAAATAAATACTACTTATTTTTAAGGGAAACTTTTTTATTCCTAGTTATTAGTAATCACTTTGAAAGCCCTGGAACTCAAGAATTGGAAATGCTTATTTTTTTTTAAAAAAAAAGGAAAGGAAAAGGAAATGTTTATAGCTCCATCCTTAAATGTAGTACTTTTTTCCGTGTCCATTGAAATATTAATCATGTTTAAGTGTTAAAGGTGATTCAGATGATGGAGCCTAGGAGATAATTGGCAGATGAATAGAGGTATGTTTACCACAGCTTTCAGATACAGATGCCACAGCAGAGCTTGATTTCCAACTGCTCTTCATTCTATGCCCAACACTGCACAGGTTTGCTTTTCTGTTGCTAGTCAAGGCTGAAATCAAATTATTAGACACACACTTTAAAAAAAAATAGGATCTGTAGAAATATCAAAATAGCATTATGTGTAAGTTATAGTTGCCTATAATCTTATTAGTTTTACCATTATATCAAAAAGTGCATTAAATTATATTTCAAAAGTAATTATTGCCGATATCTATACTTTTTCATGAAATAGATAATTTTTGCTTTTGGTAAATAGAGGATGATGACAGTTACCACCAAAAATGACATGGTCTTTTCATTAACTAAAATAACAAAACTGTTTATTGGGTATTTCTTTTTGGGGGGGGGGGTATTTCTTGTTATTTTCTAAAACAACAAAGCTCTTTTTTCCCCCCTAATAAAAAGCATTTAGTTTTAATACATTTTTAAAAATTTTTCCCCCAAAGAAAATGCAAGTGATTTCTCTGAGCCCAGATCAGAAGAGTAAAGTAAAAGTTGGGTTATTCAGTTACATTCTTTACTACCCTTTTCCAGGTCATTGGTAGTCTGAATAAGAAATAACTTTTATAATTTTTCATGTCTCAGTTTCACAAAACTAGTGATTTTAGAAGAATGAGTTGTATTTCACATGCTATTAGAGAAAGCTCCTTTCCTCATCAGTGAGCTCTTAGCCCAGGTAATTGGGTAACTTCACTAGCTGGACTTGGCCCCAGTTAGCACAGTCAGTACCAAATTATGAGATACTTCAGCATTATGTGTAAATCTGTTGCTAATTTGAAACCATTATCCAAAACTAGAGGTGGTTTCTATGAGTATTTCAAATTTTTGTAAGGTACACAAGCATTTCTTGATTATGTAATCCAAAGTTACACTGTTTGAGCCTTTTCAGCCTTGCATTTTTGGAAAGTTTTTTTTTATCAGGAACAGAAGTTTGAAAAACCATTGACTGACTTTTTGACACTGAACATAAATTGGATATTAGTATACAGAAGCAGAGCATAAAATCAGTTACATACCGTAACTTGTTCCATTTTTGAACTGGAAATAGGTTACCTAGGTTAGAGTCATTGCTTTATTGCCAATTTTATGTTATCCCTAGACAGTTCATTGCTATCTAAGCCAGAAGTCATCACTGCGTCAAAGAATACACAAGGGTAATTTGAGAATGACTTATATACTAGCACATGAACTCATACAGTCACATAAGGATATAAAGTTTCAGCTGTCAGGCCAATAAATGGTCACAAGAACATGTCATAAAATATTAATGGTTGTATTAAAAAATAACCCTTTGTTATTCCGAAATTCACAATTAAAATTCCATCTGAATACTATATAGTTCTTTCTATAAACTCTTAACTTCCATAATCATTTTGGCACAAAAGTTTTATGTTTGTGAATTTCACCATGTTGCTGTTCAATGGATCATGAAAATGTAAGTAACTTAGGAAAAATTTATTTTGAAAAGTGATTTTTTTGAGGCTATAAAACCCTCTTTCCTCCCTCCACCTCCTTGAGTACTTTGAATTTAAGTAGATGGAGTTTTTACAGATACTTATTTTTCCACCTTTTGAACAAATTTTTTATTAAAGCTTGGAAGTCAATAAAGTAGTTCGAAAAAGAAATAAGTTGGTTACTAGTAAGGTATTTGTCACTTATGAGAATTATTTCAAATTTGGATCTTTTGTCCTAATTCTTTTCTTCCTCACCCTAAATATTTTATTTGTGTGCAGTGTTTATGAAGTAAAGCCCTTACCTAAACATCCATATTAAAGAGAGGTTTGAGTTTTTTAGCCTCTACAAAGCACAAAGTAATAAGCACCGTTTTTTATTTTGTGGAAAATTGTTGTAAAAGTATCAGACTCAGAAAAACTAAAGCAACAGAAAAACTAGTTGAAGGTTTGCAAAACTAATAATTGAAGCCAGATGCCTCACATTCATTTGCAGGACCATTCATGTATCACTCTTCATAAACATGAACAAAAGATACAGAAGAGGTGCCACTTTTTAAATACTATTGCTTGATTCTTTAATAACGTGCCAAATGAAACAACATGAATCTTGGCAAAGCAGCATACATACAGAAATGGGGATGAAGCAGTTGAATGGATAATTATAAAGCTAACACATTGGGTGCCTGGGTGGCTCAGTCGTTAAGTGTCTGCTTATGATCCTGGGGTCCTGGGATTGAGCCCTGCATCGGGCTCTCCGCTCAGTGGGAAGCCTGTGTCTCCCTCCTTCCCCTTCCCTCCACGGCTTGTGTTCTCCCTCTCACTGTGTCTCTGTGTCAAATAAATAAATAAAAATCTTTAAAAAATAAAATAAAAATAAAATTCAGTTAACACATAACTACCACTCCGGTCAGGAAGTGACCAGTGACTACCCCCCCAAAACCCACTCCCTCAGCTGTTATATCTCTGTCCTCCAGCAGATGATGAAATCCCAAAGCTTTCATTACACGGTAAATCTTCAGACATTTAAAAAAAAAACTGCTTAGGGGCGCCTGGATGGCTCAGTGGGGTGGGTCTCTGCCTTCGGCTCAGGTCATGATCTCAGGGGCCTGGGATCGAGTTCCACATCAGGCTCTCTGCTCGACAGGGAGCCTGCTTCCCTCTCTCTCTGTCTGCCTCTCTGCCTATTTGTGATCTCTCTGTGTCAAATGAATAAATAAATTTTTTTTTAAAACTGCTTAATAACCCTAATTACAATCCTTGAAGAGCGATTATGGGAAAAACTTAATCCTGCAGAAGTGCCAGAACTAAAACTATTAGGAATAAAATATTCCAAGTGATAAATGGATACTGTGAAACAAAGAGGACATTCTAAGACTACTTGCCTATGTTTGTAAAGTGACAGTGTAGCTGCAAAATCAACAAGGTATAAGGACTTTTGTTCAATAGATGGTTCAAAAAAACACAAGATTCAAATAATATGCATATAAAAATTTGCTCGTAGATATGCATTACGTATTAAATTATCTGATCAAAATAACAAAGGTAATAATAATTTCAAGCTTCTGCAGTCATCCCATATGTTTTCAGTTTGATTTGAATTAAATGACATTAGACAGCTATGTTCTGTATTCACATGTGCCATCCAGAAGAAAAGTGTCAGTAGAGGGTTCAAGTTATAACTGACTTAGCTAAATTCTTTATACCTAAATGAACTTAATTAAAAATTTTAAAGGACTGCATGGAAATATTAATGTGTTCTGGCAAAAGTTACTGATTTAAATTCTAAAATAGCTTCAGAAAAGTTTAGTTTAGGATGATTAAACTTGGCTTAGTTGAATCTTAAAGAATTATTAAGACCACCCGAAAAATTGTGTGCTGAAAGAAAAATTTGGACATTATTTTGAAGAGTTTGATGTGAAAAAAGTTGTTAGTTTTCTTATGGAATCAAGCTCAAGTTTCTCATTTTAAAAAAAAAATGAGAATTTGGGCGAGATGGGATTTTAATATAAAATATCTACTTTTCTTATATCTTGTATTTTATTTTTGTTATATAATAAGAATGCTTCAGAAATCTCCAAAGCCTCTTCATTTTACCCCAGCATGCCACCTGTAAATATTGTCTTTTTAGGTGCAATTATATGAGAAAAGTAGAGAAGCTCTAAATTAAGCAAATAAAATTTAAGTCAGACTTGTTCATGGTCATGATTTTAGGATTAACTTACAAAGATGTTTCCTCATTTTAGTTGAAAAACAGTTGGTGATGATTCCCAAAATGCTTAAGACCTTGACCAATTTAGATCTCTCATATTCAAAGAATTACCTTAAGTTGTATTAAGCAGCAAACTGCTATCAGTGGAGACTTTAGGTTAATAATACAGTTTTGTTCCTTGAAAAATAAAACAGGAGTGACTAGCAGCTTTTGTTCCTTTTAAGAGGAGATCTTTATCTGTGTGGGAAGAAGCTCATGCCCTTTTGGCTAAAACTTAAATTTGCTGAGTAACAGCAAAACAGTGTTCACTACAGTCTTTTGAAGAAGTTCTCAGTTTTCTCTGGGCTATTGTTAATGCACTGTCATGCTGTTAGCTTGTGAAGGTGGGCAGTGTTAGACCGAATTTTGTCAACTATTGATTGAGGTGCGTGAGTTTGGTTATCAAGGTGATTGTCTTTAGTACTCTGAACTAGATCTTTCCATGAAGGGAGGAGGCATAAGCGTGCTATAATTATAACCTCAAATATGTGTCATCGCAGACACTGAACTTCGAGAAAGTGGCGCTTTCCTTTTTTACTATTCAGAAAAGGTTAACAATAACAAGTGAATGTTAGGGAAAATATTAGTGTGGGCAGCATTAATATTATATTGGTTATCACATAAACTAAATCAAATAGGAATAATAAAATAACATGTTTATTTCCAGGTGTTCTTCTGTATGGGCCTCCAGGCTGTGGTAAAACTTTGATTGCCAAGGCTACCGCCAAAGAAGCAGGCTGTCGATTTATTAACCTTCAGCCTTCAACGCTGACTGATAAATGGTATGGAGAATCTCAGAAACTGGCTGCTGCTGTCTTCTCCCTTGCCATAAAGCTACAGCCTTCCATCATTTTTATAGATGAAATAGGTATGTGACTTTTCTATGTGAGCATTTTAAAGTACCTTTCTCTATTTTTTTATTTTTTTTCAGTGTTCCAAGATTCATTGTTTATGTACCACACCCAGTGCTCCATGCAATACGTGCCCTCCTTAATACCCACCACCAGGCTCCCCTACCCTCCTACCCGCCTCCCCTCCAAAACACTCAATTTGTTTCTCAGAGTCCACAGTCTCTCATGGTTCGTCCCCCTCCTCCGATTTCCCACAGCTCACTTCTCTCCATCTCCCCATGTCCTCCATGTTATTCCTTATGCTCCACAAGTAAGTGAAACCATATGATAATTAACTCTCTTCTGCTCAACTTATTTCACTCAGCATAATCTCTTCCAGTCCCGTCCATGTTGATACAGAAGTTGGGTATTCATCCTTTCTGATGGAGGCATAATACTCCATAGTGTATATGGACCACATCTTCTTTATTCATTCGTCTGTTGAAGGGCATCTTGGCTCTTTCTACAGTTTGGCAACTGTGGTCATTGCTAAAGCACCATTCTTAAGGGTGGTATTTCGATGACCAGATTTAGTTTTTAACATTTATTAGGTCAAATTAACAAAACAAAAGGGGTAACCAGCATATCTGTATGTTCTGTATAATTTCCATGTTACAGAATGAACCATAATCTGTTCATTACCCTACTTGATCGTAATTTTCTGTCTTCTCCCTAACACGGGCAGCATACAGTGACATCACGTATCTGTCTACTTACGTGTGTCTGCCTGTCCAGGGTGGATCCCTGGAAGTTTGAACCATTAGGTTGTGTGGTGGGTCCGTCTTCAACCTCACTCATGCCTGTTTTCTCTCTCACCATGATACAGCTTCCCTACAGACTCCCTAAAATTTATATTTTCAGACACTACCATTGATTTTTTGTCACTTTAAAGAACATGAATTTTCTCATCATTGGTTTGTGTTTCCCTGTGTTGCTAGTAAATACTGCCATCTTTGAAATGTTGGGTTTCCTTGCTTTTAAATTGCTCGTTTTTCTTTGGGGTTATTTGCATTTTCTGGTAATTTGTTGATGTGTTTATTATGATTGCAGATATTTTCTAGACGGGCTTGTGTTTTCACTTTGTAATAGTTTTTTTTTAAAACAAGGATTTATATTCAGTTGTATTTATCCATCTTTTTTCCTTATGATTTATACTTTTTGTGTCTGGCTTACAAATCCCTTCACTACCACCGTAAATATTTCTCTTTTCAAAATATATAATGTGAAGTAGGAATTTAATTTCATTCTTTTCCATATGGACAGTCAACTTATAAAATAGATCATCTTTCCATATATGTGATCACTTTTATATAAGTGCACTTTTTCTGTATTTTATGGATCGTCAGTATTTTTGTTCCTGGTATGGTGAGTCATAGTAAAGCTATAGTAATTAAAGCTACAGCTTTGAATTAATTATACCATTATATGTATTACGGGAGGCTATATAGAAATCTAGAGAGAAAAATAGGTACAGGTATACAGTACTTTGGTTACTTCTTTGCCTTGTGTATTTCTCTCTTTAATTTATTACAACAGTTTTGGAGTTTGGGTGTGAATTTTGTACAAAGGCACAGGTATAGCTAGATTTTTAAAAATTTTAATCTAGGATGCTTTAACTAGGAGGTTTGGTCAGTTTGCCTTTCCAATAGCTGATTTATTTAGATTTACTTCTATTATATCACTGTACGCTTCTTATTTACCAGCCCAGGGGACTTTTTTTTTTTTTTTACTGTATCTCCTTTTCCCTGCCATAGTTTTTGAAGTTACATATTGCTTTTCTTTTAGTGAAACATTCAGCATACTTCCTTGCCTTAAAAGTCTACCCTAACCATTTCTGCCCTCTTCCCAAATAATGCAGGGTCCGTACAGCTCTCGAACACTAATCACTCCACCCGTCTCTCACGTGCTAACATTTTCTCTTCCTTTGTGGCCTCCATACTGGTTGTTGTTTCTGCACTGGCAGTACTTGTTCAGAGACCCCACATTCGCTGGCTTGTTTGCTAACTATTGGTCCTTGAATACCTGCCTTTTCTGGACTTAATTTCCTTCTTTTTTTTTTTTTTTTTTTTTTAAAGGTTTTTTATTTATTTATTTGAGAGAGAGACAGTGAGAGAGAGCATGAGCGAGGAGAAGGTCAGAGGGAGAAGCGGACTCCCCGTGGAGCTGGGAGCCCGATGCGGGACTCGATCCCGGGACTCCGGGATCATGACCTGAGCCGAAGGCAGTCATCCAACCAACTGAGCCACCCAGGCGTCCCGACTTAATTTCCTTCTTAACCAAAATCTGTCGAAGTTCTTTCAGCAGAGATCATGAATACAGTAAATTCTGTCTTTGGATGAAAATGTGTTAATTCATCCGTTCCAAAATATAGCATTTTGTTACTTATATTTTAACCTCACTGAAATTGGGATAGCATATTGGCAGAGTGTTTTCTTCTTTCGCATTATAACTTAATTGGCAACATTTAAAGCTTTGTTGATGCATAAAATAATGGTATATACATAGATGTATGTACATATACCCACTTCACCTCTCTCCTTAATTTTGAGTCATTTCCACAGTTTTATCAAGTTCTGTACCATATTTCATCAGTTCTAAAATAAAATTATCATAAAATTTGGTTGTGAGTGATTAGACCCCACAGACTCTCTGGAAGATAGGAAAACTACTCTGGTTTTTTTTCCTTTTTTTTAAAATTTGACAGAGAGCGAGATCACAAGCAGGCAGAGAGAGAGGGGGAAGCAGGCTCCCCACCGAGCAGAGAGCCCGATGCAGGGCTCTATCCCAGGACCCTGAGAGATCATGACCTGAGCCGAAGGCAGAGGCCCAACCCACTGAGCCACCCAGGCACCCCAGGAAAACTACTCTTGATTGTTCTCAGGCAACACAGAATTCTTATATAAAAACAAGCTGTGTGCTAGCTAATGTCAGAAATGACCCAAGGAAACAAACTCAGATGAAAAGAGTTAACAGTATAAAGGTGTAGAATTTCAGACCACAGAAAAAACAATCCAAAAAATACTACATAAAAATAGTATGTTTAAAACTGAGACATAAAAAAATAAATAAAACTGAGACATAAAAGGGATTGAAATTCAAACAGAAGAGCAAACTATAGTGAAAAAAGATAAATCTGAAAAAGAATCAAACAGAACTTCTAAAGCTCAAATATAATTAACAGAATACACACACAGTGGTTGTGACACAAACACAGCCAAGCTAAGAACTGCTCTTTATAATTTACTCAAAGATTAACTGATTTTTAGTTGTACCATTTATTTTTACTGTCTTTTTTTCATTCTTAAGATGTACTGTCTTCCAGGTCTTTTCATTCTAGAAGGAAAATGTTCTCCCCTCCCCTTTTAAAAGTATTTCGTGTTCTTTGTAGATAATTGGGAAGACAGAAAATAATGCAAGAGAAAATTTGAATTGTCCCTAAGTTTATCACTGAGAGAGAACTAAAGTGATTAGCATTTTGGAGTACTTTATTTATTTATTTATTTGGGGTAGGGATGGGGGTGGGGTTAAAGATTCTATCCATCTACTTGAGAGAGAGAGAGAGAGAGCATGGGAGGGGAGGGGATTAGAGGGAGAAGCAGACTCCCTGCTTAGCAGCGCGCCTGACACAGGACCCGATCCCAGGACACCAGGACCATGACCTGAGCCTAAGGCAGTTGCCCAACCAACTGAGCCACGCAGGCACCCATTTTGGAGTACTTTAAAGGCTTTTTCACATTATTTAACATATACACCCATGCATGCTAGCATATGTGTTTGAAACCAATTTCTGTCCTGCATTTCCCACTTAGTAGTGTTTCGACATTTTCCAGTGTCATTTTTCTTTATTTCCAGGACAAGTATGTGAAGAAAAGAATGTGACCCCCTTAAAAAATACATAGGATGCAGATGCAGATAACCTGGAAAGTTAGGGCCAAAGCACACAGACGTTCCTCCAAGACACTACTTGATCTTCTTCCAGCCTCTCAGTACCAGAGTCTGTACTTCTTTAAATATATTGGCATGAAAGTATTTTTAGGAAAGAAATGAAGATTGGGAGGTTTTTGCCTTTTAATTTGCCCAGTTATTTGCCAGAATTGTTATACCAGACTTATGTGTGAAAAGGCATAGTTGAACCCTTCTTCTTGTACTCTTACATAAAATTGGTGCCTTTTGATTAAGGATTTGAAGTTACAGGAAGAGTAAATAATTCAATATTAATTTCTAAGGCTGAGGACTTTTTCCTTCTAGATTCCTTTCTGCGAAACCGTTCAAGTTCTGACCATGAAGCTACAGCCATGATGAAAGCTCAGTTTATGAGTCTGTGGGATGGATTGGACACTGATCACAGCTGCCAGGTGCGTGAAAGAAATCTGCCATGAGCTCATGGCGGTGGGCATGGGGGGTAAGAGAAGATTCACTGGGCTACTTCATAGGCTTTTTCAGAAAAGTTTTTTTTTTTAATAGTTACTTACTAAGTGATGGGCATCTGAAAGAATGGTCTGTGTACATTTTCATCCATTTTGGGGGCGTCATGTTAAAGAAAACGTTAAAAGATTACTTAAGTGCCTGAGACAAATACAACAGAGAAGAGAAAACAGGGTGAAGCTTCTCCTTGGAGTTTTTAAAATCCTCCTGCCAAGGAAGGGAAAAGACTAGTGGCTGGATCCTATATGCATGTTTCTTTAGACCCTTACTATAAATCTTCACTCTTCATTCCTCTGTCACTTACCTTCATTTCATTTTGCGGTTTTCGTTAGTTTCTGAAACATACGTACTTTCCCACTTCCAGCCACATGCACCTTCTTCAGGATCCCAGTTTTGTAAGACATTCTTCTAGCCTGGGTATTGTCTGTTCGCCCTGCAGAGCTGTGAGCACCAGAACTAGGGTCCCCTCATATGCCCCGAAGGGAATGTACCTGTGTTGTTCAGTTTACCTCTCAGGGTTCCCATTTTCTCTTAGTTCTTTGCACCTGAATGTTCCATACTTTCTTGCCAGAACAATAATGCATTTTAAAAGAAATTAAAAAAAAAAATTCACCTGGCATGTTTGTTTTTCTGCCATTATTACTGAAAATGGAAGTTCTAGAGCCATTTTTGTTTTTGTTTTTTGTTTTTTTTCATGAATCACCTATTTTATATCTCATGGAAGAGTATTAGAAAAGTCAGTGATGTCCTTTTGCTCTTTCAACTTTGGTAGGTATTTTCTATTTTGTAATGTGTTTTTGCCCTTTCATATTTATAATCATATCTTTTATTGCTTCTAAAAAATTCAACCATTATTTCTTCAGATACTGTTTCCCCTTCAGTCCCCATGTGATCTCCTTAATGGAAAGCCAGTTGGATGTACCTTATTTATATTCCACACGTTTTAACTTCTCTTTCATATTTTTTGTCTTTGTACTACAGTCTGGGTAATCTTTTCCTTCTTTTAATTTGCTAATTCTAGGTTCAGTTGTATCTCTTCTGCTATTTAATCTTTTTATTGAGCTTGTTATTTCACTTATTATATTTTTCAGTTTTAGAAATTCTTCTAGATCCTTATGAAGTCTGCCAGGTCAGTTTTGATGGGCTCTTCCCCATCAACTCATGTTTCCAGCTAGATTAGAAAACTAAAGCGCAGACTCAACTAGCTGTGTGACATTGGCCAAATAATACAGTGACTCTGTATCTGAAAGGAGGGAGAACTGTCTATAAAAGGGGAAGGGTAGGATCCACCTCAGAACTGTTGTAGGCTTTTAAGGAATCTCAGTAAAGTGCATTTAACTTGCCTGGTATATATTTACTGCAGAAGTATATGCTTATGATTTTTGTTATTTCTTCTTTATTCTTATAAATATGTTAAAATATTAATTTAAAATATTAACTTTATAGTTGTGTACAACAATTCTAACCTATGACTGTACATCTGGTTCTGTCATTTGTTCTGAGTTTATGGTGGCTATTTCCTTGTGTGTTTTGTAATTTTGTGGGAAAATCATATTTGGTGGAACTTGGTGCCTGAATTTTTGGAACCTGTGTTGAAGGTTTATGGCCCAAAGGGCCCAAAGAAGATTTTGTATTTGTCTTCTGCCAGATTTTTTTCAATACCAATCGATAGATTCAGATCCGAGATCCATGTTAGCTGGCAAAGGAACCATGAAATCTCAGATTGTGTATGTGTTTTATGTGTTCATATGTCTTTCCAGAAACCAAAGCTTGACTCCACTGAATGCATTTTCTAATATTTCACTTTCTTCAGGCCCTAGTACTTCACGAGTCCCAGCTTTACATAGGGTGTTCTCTTAGCGTTAAGCCTGCAAGCTGTCCAGCATACACTCCACTGTCTAAGATCTGCACGTTTCCACATGGTACGTGGTCAGCTTCTCCCCTTAGGGATAAATTTCACTGCTGGCACAGCTCAATTGCTTTACATTTTTGGAGATTTGTTGTTCAATCTGAGGTTTCTTAATACTTTATTATTTTTGTTTTATAGCTGGAGGGCTTAAGGATCTCCTACGTCCACCACATTACCATAAATCAAAAGTTAAAACATCCCTCTCAAGGAGAACATTAAGCCATGTGTCCTCCTTCTACATTCTCTTTATGAAAATACAGTTTCATTATGAGGGAAAGTTGCCTTTAGTGTTTGCTGGATGGTTAGAGAAGAAAGCACAACTTAGATAAATTTAGGTGACACTAATAGGAATAATTTTTATAATAATTTATATAATAATTGTAATAATTGGTGCTAATAAAGCTGTTCAATGGGAATACTTTACAGGTATTTACAGATAAATTTAGGTGACACTAATAGGAATAATTTTTATAATAATTTATATAATAATTGTAATAATTGGTGCTAATAAAGCTGTTCAATGGGAATACTTTACAGGTTTCCAAACACGGATTATCCTCCTAAGCAACAGTATTGAAAGCACTTAGACTGTGTAATAGAAAATTGTTTCATAGTCTTTTGTACTGAGTGTGATTTTAAAAGCCATGGAAATCAGAGCAGGTGGGTCAGGTAAACTCCAGAGCACACAGCACGGTGCTGATATGCTACGACTTAAAACTGAGCTTTCAGAACCGTAATTCTTCATTACACTGATAGTATTCACTGTTTTCATTGTGATAAGTCTGTATTTGTAAGAGCAAATAAAGCTGTGGCTTTTGTTAAACTCTAGTAACTTTTTTTTTACCTTTTCTGTGTGTTGAGGGGATTAAAATTGATGTTATTAACTTGAATAATGATTTTAGACATATTCTTTCATATGAACAAGTTAGCTTTTCTTTAAGATTGTCTATTCTGTAATTATGGATCCAGCCCCAGTACCCCTGCTTTTTCTTGTGTGTATGATATGCCACGCGGAAACAAAAATCGCTGAGCGGCCCAGGTCAACCTGTCACCGGCTCTGGAAATTCAGGTTAACTGATGACACGTTCTCCATCTGCAGAGACGTGACGCATAAAAGAAAGATTGTAAAAAGTCTACTAAAGCGCTAATTTTTCTGCTTATAGATTACTGTTTCTTCCCATTTTGAATTTTAGCTTTTTTGCCCTAGAGTTAATGCATTGTGTATAGTTTATCCGTTTTGACCTTTTATAATTGCTCCTTCAAACAGCTTCTATAAGTGAAACATGTAATTTGAATCACTCTAGCTTTTTTATCATCGTAAATATCTGTTATCATCCTATAGATATTTGTTACACCATGTGCTAGATTTTTATATGGCGCACCTACATATCTGGGACACCTGTTTTTTTTTCTTTAAGATTTTATTTATTCATTTGTCAGAGAGAGAGAGAGCACGCGCACAAGCAGACAGAGGCAGAGAGAGTAGCAGACTCCCCGCTGAGCAAGGACACCCCCCCCCCCAATGGTGGGACTTGATCCCAGAACCCTGGGATCATGACCTGAGCCGAAGGCAACAGCTTAACCCACTGAGCCACCCAGGCGCCTCAGTTGTGTTAGATTTACTTAAATTCCTTGATCCTAATTTTTAGCATCCTGTCTTCCATACTGGCTTTTATTTTTTGTTTTAGGCTGTTTGCTCACCTAGAATGTTTCTCAAAATACCCCATTGTTCAGGTTTTTTAAAGTTCTGCCTCAGCCACAATGTCTTTTGTGATTCTCTACAATCTGATACGGTCAGTCTTCCACAAGCTTCCAACTTTGAATCTCCTGTAACACTTAATATATGCTCTATCTCAAAATGTACTTGTATTCATTCTTATGCAGTTCTTTTGATCTTTTTTTTTTTAAAGATTTTATTTATTTATTTATTTATTTATTTATTTGACAAGAGAGCAAGAAAGAGAACACAAGCAGGGGCGTAGGGAGAAGCAGGCTTCCCGTTGAGCAGGGAGCCCAACGTGGGGCTCCATCCCAGGACCCCAGGATCATGACCCCAGCTGAAGGCAGATGCTTAACCCACTGAGCACCAAGGCGCGAGCCACCGAGGTGCCCCTCTTTTGATCATTGTGCCTGGGTGGCTATGTCAGTTAAGTGGTGGACTCTTGATCTAAGCCCAGGTCTCGATCTCAGGGGTGTGAGTTTAAGCCCCAAGTTGGGCTTTATGCAGGGCATGGATCCTACTTTAAAAAAAAGAAGACTTCTTCGTTTTAGATTTCATAGAAATTTTACCTTATTAATTCTACAGGGTGTGGAAAGACAATAAATTTGGAAAATAAATAAGAGCATTAATATTTTTATTTTAGGACAACTTAAATACAAAATTACATTATATTTTGGAACTAACATTTCTCAAATATATGTTTGTATTTACATTTTTTCCCTCTAGGTGACAACCTCTCACAGTTAAACTGAAAATAATTTGGCTCTTGAATGTCATTAAATGTGAAGAGTAGAAGTAGAATATAAGATTTAGTGGATCTTTCAACATGTTCTGGAGTTAGATTATTTCAGAAATCTAAAACCTCTTAGGCTGAAATAAAATTATATTAAAGAAAAGTTTTCATTAAATAACAGTAAATTTCATTTTGGGTAGCACATGTAGGCCACTGTTGGATTATACAGAAATGCCAATGGTAATGGTAATTTTGAAGCCTTTCAGAAATTAACTTGTTTGGGATATTTTGTCTTTATTTGTGTTGATTTTTCATGTCCACATCTTTTATAAATAAAACGGTATAGACCCAGAGATTGGCAGAGTCACCTGCATTTTCTTTTCTTTTCTTCTTTTTTTAAAGTTCATTTATTTATTTATTTATTTATTTATTTTTAATAATCTCTACACATTGGGTAGGGAATACATGACCCCAAGATCAAGAATTGTACATTCACTGACTAAGCCAGCCAGGCGCCCATTTTTTTTTCTTTTTTTTTTTTTAATTCTACCCAGTATTTTGATGTTTGTTCTTGTTGGATGTTTACCCTTCTTCTCTTGCCCTTGTTGAAAGTTTGATTGCTGGAGGTTGTGTTACAGCATTGAGAGGGTGTCACCAGCAATGCTGACACGCCCATGGAGCGGTGATGTGAAACCCAGAGGGAAAAGGGCATGTTCTCTCTTCCTACCGCCAGAATCCTTAGACTGAGGGCAAATGATTCCTTTATATTAGTATCAGCAGCTTTGAAGTACACCCCTGTATGGGCTCCCAAGCTCTGTACCATACGTGGCTTTTAATTATTCATCATGCAGCCATAGAGCAACCATCTATTATAGAATACAACCTTTTTTACTTTAAATCTTTATAATTCTTCGTTAACTGAACAGTATGTTATTTTAGTTACAAAAAGGCTGGTGAAATGCATCAGTCTTACCAGCTTGGTCATGATTTGCTCTCTTTAGGATTAATTTCGATTTGTATTTATAAATTTTTGAGTAATAGTGGATTAAAATAATTTCTTATAGAAGATTTAAATACTTCTTAATTTTTGTATCTTCTAAACCCTAGTAATAACATCCTAAAAGGAGCATTCAATACTGGTATATTTAATACAGTACCTTGTGTTTTCTTTATCTGTCCAGGTCATAGTGATGGGAGCTACAAACCGTCCTCAGGATCTTGACTCAGCCATCATGAGAAGAATGCCCACGAGATTTCATATCAACCAGCCTGTGAGTGCTTTTGATTGATGTTATGCCCAGTTAAATACTCAGCTTTTTACAGGAAAGGAATGTTTCTTTTTAATCAGACTTACTATTTATGACAGGCAGGAAAGGAACGGGTCAAGAATCCCTGTAACTGTTTATTTGTCCTCTCCACTCTCCACTTTGTCTTCCTCCTTTCATACTTTCCTAGGATGAGTATTGCTTGCTTCTCTTCAAGTAGGTAATTACCCCAGGTTTGCTTAGCTGCTTGTGTGATTTTCTTTAGAGTGTAGCAAATCATCTGGTAAGGTACATGGAAAACCCGGACTACAGTTTTGGTTTAGCGCAGGATGAAATTAGGGGTGCTGGTGTTAAAGAATGGCTCCCTTCAGAAGGCTGACTGGAAGAACTGCCATTGATCTGATTCATTATTGGCGGTCGTAGTGGGGGCTTTCCTCTGATAGGGTCAGTGGTTAACCAGTGGGTGAGGTATTACACTTTAACATAATGCAGGTATGAGGGTGGTCTTCAGCCAGTGCTCCTTTCTAGTACTTTTATTTTTTTCATTAAGAAATACTCTCAGGTCAGTGATTATAACTTAACCGTACTGTGTAATTTTTCACAAAGTCATCACTTCTTGAATTTTATGGGCCTTTCTTTTGAAAAAGGAAACGGTTAGTAAGTGAACATGTGTACCATGCGATCAGCATGTTACATTTATAGCTGTGTAGAGGAACACTCAGTGTGATTCCTTTCAGATCTTGAAATAAAAATGTTCTAATGCAGTCTCTAGGTAAAAACTCCCTGTCTCCTTGTGTATTCTGCAGCTTGTTGGTTTGCAGTGGTAAACGTGGTTTCCTAGCATTGATGCTTGTGGCCTCTAATTGCTCTGACCTGTTATTTTCTGTAGCTACGGCTTCTGGCCCCTCTGAGGGTACGCACAAAGTCAGCCACTGTGTTAGAAAATGTACCCAAGAAGTCAGTGAAGAAATTTTTTAACTTGATGTGGGAGACTCTAAAATTGAGTTTGATGAGCGTTGACACTGTCTCTGTGTCCGGCACCTGCCAGGCTCTGGTGAAGGAGCTCCATCCCCATCCTCCACTCTGTCGCAGGAAAGGCAGACACAGAAATAAAGAACACAGTTTAAAGAACTGTGAGAACCTGAAATGATGATGAAAACTAGTAATTCTGAGTAGTTAGTGAACTATACAGACTCCAGCTGGACCTTGAAGGAGGGCAGGAATTTCATATGTGAGTGAGGCAGGGAAAGTCTTTCTGCCAGAATGAACAAAGGCAAGAAGATGTGGGAGCATGTGTTTAATGATGACCTCTGGGGGTTGTTCACTTAGCTCATCTGGAAAACAGGTGGAGGGAGGGTGGGAAAGGTAGGCTGCTGCCAGCTGTGGATGAACTTCGTGTGACTCGACCAAGAATTTCACTTTTATTTTGTTTGCAAGACAGGACATTTTTAAAGAAAATTTCCTTTGATGGTTCTGAAGACAAAGATTACATTGATAGAGTCTCCTCTTGCGGTCCAGTATAAAACGATGTACAGTAGAATGTACATGAATTTTTGTTCAGCATTGACAGCATGTAAATAAATGTACTGTCAACACTAAACAAAAGTTCACTAATAAAAATTAGCGAGTGTGGAAGTTACGGTTGAAGTGGAGGAACTGAGAGGGTATTGTTGCTCTATCTTCCAATTAGTGGTAAAGATTTTACTACAGCATTTGAGTTTTTAGAAGTTTCCTGAATAAAGAGAAGGAGATATGCAGAGCTACAGGGGAGAGACTTCGGTCATCCTGGGTATTCATTCACTCACTCAAACATGTTATTTCCCAGACATTGTGCTAATCACTGGGGATTCAGAATAAGAAGATGGGAATTCAGTAGGATGACCACAGACGATTAGAGTCTAGAACCTAGCTAGACCTTGCTTAAGCCGATTAATTTTAGAGTTTCTGTCATTTCCTGTAGGTATTGTCAGATGGTTTACAGATGAAAGAAGAAATGTTAGGAGAACTAGTTGATCCTAATTTTTTTTTAGTACTAACTGGAAATTATTCTGATTTTAGGCTCTAAAACAAAGAGAAGCAATCCTGAAACTCATCTTGAAAAATGAAAATGTAAGTAGAAAATTACAATTTTCCCCATCCTATAAATATGTTTATGTTCATAAGACCATTTTAGAAGAAAATGAAAAAGTGATCTGAGAATAAATAGTTTTGTACTTGGCATAAATCACTGTAAAACTGTTGCCTGTTCATGCATATCAGTAACCCTGGTGCATTTGAACTTAACAAAGACGGTCTGCTTTTTTTAAAAGCCCTGTGTTTTCACGTCTACAGATTACTATCTTCTTTGATATTTTCAGACTGTTCTCCAGTTATATAAGATACATTTATTTTTGTACAACAGTGTGCCTTTTTTAAAATTTATTTAATTCAATATTTTTTAAAGTTGGAATTTAGATTTAAGAAGGTATAATCGAAATCTTTAATAGTTTGTATATTTAAGGTCACATGCTTCAGAATTAAAATGAGTACATTGTATGGTATTCAGGGAAGACTCTCGCTCCCTTTCCTGTATTTCTTCTGTATCCTTTCAGATGGCATTGTGTCCATACCAGCATCTTAGAATATGCTATTATTCCTCTTCCATATTCTACGTAAATCATATTAATAAACTGCGTATGCTATTCTTTGCATTGCTTTTTTCACGCATCTTTGAGATCTCTCCATATTAGCATATTGTATCTTTGTTCTTTCTCTCTCTTTGGGTTTTGGTTTTTGGTTTTGTGTGTTTGTGTGTGGTTTTTTGTTTTGGTGTGGGGTTTTTTTTGCATTGCATAGGATTCCACTATATGGATATACCATAATTTATTTAGTCAGTGCCATACTGAAGAACATTCAGGTTGACTTTGGTCTTTTACTCTTTATAAAATGCCTTGTATGCGTGTCTCTTCACACTTGTGCAGGAATATTAGTGGGGTGGATTTTCCAGAAGAGGAATTGATAGATCAGAGGGTATGATTTATAATTTTGGTAGCTATTACCAAATGGTCTGTACTAATTTACTCTCATACCAGCAATAGTAGAGTATCTCTTCCCCTGTAACCTTGCCAACAGAATGCTATGGAACTTTGTGCCAACATGATAGGTAGAAAGTGGTGTATCTCATTGTATTTTTATGGATGAAATGAGTATGTTTAGGAGCCACTTGAATTCTTTTCTGTGAAATACTTGTTCATATGCTTTGCCCATTTTTCTCTTGCAGTGTTCTTTTTCTTATTGATCTATAGGAACTCTAATACATTAGGGAGATTTTTCTTAGTTTCAAAATTTCACAATATTTTTTCAAAATATTTTTTTGAAATTTGAAAATATTTTTTCCTGGGTTATCTTTTTTAATTTACTGGGAATTTTCCCCCTTTATAGGTTCTGAGTTTTGAATAACATCGTATTCCTCACTGTCCTAAACTTCATATCAAACTCATTATTTGGGGGGCACCTGGCTGGCTCAGTCGCCGGAACGCACGACTCTTGATCCTTGGGGTCGGGAGTTCAGGCTTCACATTGGGCATAGGGCTTACTTAAAAAATAATAATAATAATAATTAAATTCACTATTTGAACTTGCTGTAGCCAAACTAAAAAAGTCAAAAAAAGATTCCCATAGTGAGGAATTCTTATATTTCCGTGGTTTGCCTCCATCCTTGGGTCACTAACTCTGCTCCAGCTCTCCCCTACTTCCCCACCTCCCAGGTTTATTTTAGTTGTATATTTAAAAGGAAGAATTCTTAACTTTTTTGACTTGACTTCATAAACATTATTACACTTGCAAAAAATTGACAGTAATTCCTTATTATCACTGAATACCTTGTCCAAATTTTCTGTTCTCTGCTAAATGGCTTTTTTTTTTCTTTTTTTTACTATGTAGGTGTTTGACTTAAGATCCATATAAAGTTCATAATTTGTGATTATTTGATAGTTTTTCAGTCTCTTAATCTGTGGGCTATAGATTATTCCTTCATCTCTCTCCCTTTTCTCCACCTTCTTTCAGTTTATTTGTTGAAACATTCAGGTTGGGTTTGTCCACATTTTCCATGGTCTGGGTTTTGCCCTTGTTGCCCAACCCAAAGTTTCCTGGCTGTTTTTGCTGATTTTTCTGTATGAATTTTAGAATTTATTTCTTACTCAAGAAAAAATAAACACTAGTATTTTTAATGGATCATAATTTAGGAGAATTAAGATCTTCTTGATGTCGAATCTTTGTCCAAAAGCAGGTATGTCTTTGTGGTTCTTCCAGTCTTTTCCTGTCTCTTTCAGTAGCATCCTGCTCATTTTTTTCTTTAAAACCAATCATAGATGGGGCGCCTGGGTAGCTCAGTGTGTTGGAGCCTCTGCCTTCAGCTCAGGTCATGATCTCCGTCCTGGGATCAAGCCCTGCCAGGCTCTCTGCTTGGTGGGGAGCCAGCTTCCTCCTTTCTCTCTCTCTCTGCCTGCCTCTCCATCTACTTGTGATCTCTGTCAAGTAAATAAATAAAAAATCTTAAAAAAAAAAACAAAACACATATGCTATTTGCAGAAGTTTGAAGAACCTAGCAAATGAAAGAGATTACTATTGTGGGGATGATAGAGTCATTTAATAAAAGAGATAAAGGCTGTGTAGTCTTTTCTTAAAAACTACTTGTACATGAAATATTTTGTAAAGTTTCAGGGGAATTCCTAATACTTCCCATGTGTATTGGGTAAAGAACTCCTATCCTGTATGAGCAAGAAACTGAGGTATTACATTTGCCTTTTAGCTGAATATTCGGTAACCACTGAAAAAGACATTGTGTAGTTCTAGTGCTGTTTAGATAAAAGACACTTAATTGGTGAACCTTTAACAAAGATAGGCATCATTGAGCAGTTTATGGAAGAAAACAAAAGAGATAATATAATTTGGTGAGTTCTTTTGAATTAGGATGGCTGTGCTACCGCTTGAAATTTAGCACATATTAGAAGGTAGTTGCTGACAATTTTGTAGACTTCAAGTTAATACAGCTATTTGATTCAAAAAAGTGTAACGAAGGATGGAATTGCCAGAAGTTGACTTGTGTGGTTTAATATAGACAGAGATGATGTGGATGACTTACATAGAGACGATGAATATAATGATGCAGTTTAAGCTGTGTCTCATGACATAGCCATACTCTACACAGGCTGTAACGTTTTCACATTTAACTTAAACTCCTCATTATTTCTAAACTTTGATTACATAGTCTGCTTTTTTTTGTTTTTTTAACAGTAGCATCTTTGGAAATTCTGTTAGAATTGCATTTGTCATGGGTATAAGGAATTTTTAGCATTCTGTTTCTAAAAGCACAGAGAACTAGTCTCCAGTTTTATGATTCATAGTAATTGTGAATGCTTTCTGGATAACTGTCGACATGGAATATTTTATTTCCCACTAGCTGGTATTTGTATGCTGAAGGCATATCTTCACTAGAATCTGAAAGAAATTACTGTAGTTTTGTTAAAAGATGTCTCAAATTATACTGTTTCTAGTCTTTCACATTTCTTTACTGGTAGTTCCTTAACACAACTCACTCATGTAAAACAGGGTAGCGATTTTTGCTTTAAGTTTCAAGTATGAGAAGAATTAGGACTAATAAAATGGTTACCCTGTCTCTGTAGTGAGATCATCAGTGTGTCCCTTTTACTAATGAATCTGAGTTTAGATCTTTTCCGTAATGCTGCAGGAGTAGTTCACGGGCATGGGCTTTGGAGACAAACCCAAGGGCCCCACATTCTTACTTGACCACTCCCTGCTGGGTGACCTTGGGCAGATACTGTTGAGCATCCCTACGCCTTACTTAGTTATTTCTCACTGGGAAAGCAGAGGTAATGCCAACAGTCTCATAGATTGGTTTTGAGAATTTAAATGTGTGTGCAGCGCTGAGAGTGCCCTGCGTGTGTGTGCCCTCCACAGTACACGCAGCAACTGCACACAGCAGGTGCTGTGCTCCCGGCTATCTTAGGAGTCCTTCAGTGTATGCCAGTGTGGCTCCCAGGACGCAAAACCTTGTTTAACTAGGGAGCTGCCTTCCTAGTTTCCTAATGAAAACAGTTCCTGTGACTACATGGTTTGTCTGATAGCTATTATCTTGTAAAAAGGGTTGCTTTTAGAGTATTTGCCATGTGCTTAGCATAGTGGTAAGATGTACTTTGTTTTACTTAATCCTCCGTCCATCTAAGGAGCACATAGTACTGCCATGTTACAGTTGGGGAAACTGAAACCCAGAGAAGTTACAGAATAAATTGCCCAGGCTCACACAGCAAAGGAGTGATGGAGCATTTCTCTTAACCGTTGTGGTGCATTGCCTCTGTTCTTCTTGCACCTCCAGTGACTGGGATCTTCTCCTTTTCCAGCCTTTCTCATACCTGGTTTGTTCATCTTTATGACTTGATCACTGTGTAATGTGCAAGGCTTGTGAAAGGTTAGGACACAGTGCGGCCCAACAAAGGAATGGCCAAAAGATGGAGTGGAGGTGTTGGTTGTTTAAGGGAGGAAGTCTAATTTTTAACATCTCAGAGTATAATTTGGAATATTTAATGTGTATACACATTTGTGTAAATGAAATATTTAAAGTGTATACACTTAATAAGCTTACATCTACCACCCAGATTTAACAGGTACTCTTCACGTGCTTTGCTTTCCGTCTCCTGTGGTCTCTGTCATTGGTAGCCTGTTGTCCTGAAGTCGTCAGTGTCCATCAGTCCCATGAGTGTGCATGGACAGATGTGTAATGCATGTACTCTTTCACAAATATTACAAGCAGTAGTTTGTGTGTGATTGCTGATGTACACATGTGAGAAGTCTTCTCAGACAGAGGAAGAGAATAAACCATCTTGCGACAGCGTTGGCAGGTCTGTCTTCCTGGGCCCTGTACGCTATGTCTGGTAAGGCTTTATTTTGCTGTTCCAGTCATAGTGACAGTTAACGAAAATTAGATTTCAAAATTCCAGCTTTTATGGTTAAAGAAAAAACTAGAAACTGAAAGTTCTTCTGTGCTATTCCAGTATGTATTCTTTAAGAAGCGTGTTTGGGGGGTGCCTGGGTGGCTCAATGGGTTAAAGCCTCTGCCTTTGGCTCGGATCATGATTCCAGGGTCCTGGGATCGAGCCCCGCATCGGGCTCTCTGCTCAGTGGGGAGCCTGCTTCCTCCTCTCTCTCTGCCTGCCTCTGCCTACTTGTGATCTCTGTCAAACAAATAAATAAAGTCTTTAAAAAAAAAAAAACGTGTTTGGCTCGATGCTCTGCAGCACTTTTTATGTTCCTTTCTCCCTGTGGAAGGTGGACAGGCACGTGGACTTGCTGGAAGTTGCCCAGGAAACGGATGGCTTTTCAGGCAGCGACCTGAAAGAGATGTGCAGGGACGCGGCCCTCCTCTGCGTTAGGGAGTATGTGAATTCTACGTCCGAAGAAAGGTACGATCCCTCAGATGTGTCAGACCCTTGTAGAGCTTTAGGGTTGGTTCATTTTTCTTTACAATACCAATCCTGCTATGGAACCAAAGTAAGCTTGAATGAACACTCGCCCCAACTTTATTAATTGCCTCTTTTTCTAAAGGGAAGTTCTGAAAGTGAATTAGGGACACGGGTAATGGGGAGGCTTTGGAATAAAGAAAAAGAAAAGCCAAATTTCTGCTGCACATGCACGGACTGGGGCGCAGAAGGCCGACAGGAGCTTAGGCTCGCAGCCTGCGCTAGGAGAGCAGGGCTTTCCACCCCTTCTGGCTTGCTTTCCCCCTAACTTCCTGATCCCACTTCCTGTGGTCTTGCAGGAGTTTCACACGTAAATGGGGGTGAGGGCCCTGGCTGAGGGTTAGACTTCAGCTTGTTGACAGTGACGTGTTTACCAAACAAAGATATTGTCACTGCAGCCGACTTCAAAGCAGGAGTTTGAGAAACCAGTTCATACTCAGAGACACTAAAGAACTGGAACAAGTCACCCCTGATGAACCCCAGCCTGCAAGGACCTTTCCCAAAAGGCCCCTTGCCCAGGCCAACGTAGCTCTGCGACTTGTCCCATCCTGACCTTCCGACGAGAAGTTGCTATAACTCTTAGAAGACCCATGTACTTCCGGGGCCTGTGGTGAATGAGTTCTCCACCTCTTGCCCTTTGGTTTCTCAGGCCCCCTCCCTGCGCCCGCCCAGCACATGTCCGTTGCAACGAACCGTCAGCTGCGCGCGCGCGTGCTAGTTCTGCACCTGCCGGTAGTGCTCCCCGGGGCCCCGTTAGAGAGAGGCTCACTTCACTTACTTGTGGTCAGATTATCCAGCTCCTCTGACGCTAACGTTCGGAATACTTTTGACCTCTGACTGTAGCCAAGAGTACACTTTCCAAAGGCTTTTATTCTTATGTATAAGATAATGAGGAGCGGGAAAAAAAAAACCTATGAATACATACATTTTGTGTGAATAAATTACATTACTCACGAAGGTCCTCTTTTCCTGCTGTCCTCAAAGCCTTTGAAAAATTTTTATTTCAGTATGAAAAATCTAGCTAGTAGACTAGGCTTTTCATAACTTTTTCCCCAAATGTTTCTTTCTAAATGTTGTAGATTATGAAGAGACATTATATATAATTATTAAAGAGGGGAGGTTTTTAGAGTAGTTGGTTTTGTTAATAGCAAAGAATTCTGTTTTCTGTTCATCACATGCTAAATACGTTCCTGAATATGCGGCCACGAATGCTACTTGTGACTCCTTGATTGGAATTCCATTCCCGTTTAGATCAGCTGCACACCTGTGTCTAGCATTGTCCCGTTTTGCTAATACTCTGCCCGTGATTCTTAGTGTGCAGTGTTTGGTTTTCATCCCCATATCTGGAATGTGTATTTACAGCCAGCCGTTCTGGCCTCCTGCCTCCTAGCAGTTAGTGGTGCTTCAGAATCTCCCCCACAGGGCGTGCGCGTGGAGAATTCCTGGAGGCATTCATACGGAGCAGTGAAGTGTGGCTGTCTTCCGGAGTTAGATACGTGGGAAAGAGACGTCACATTCTAATCTGGAGAGCATATTTGAGGGAGGTGTAGCCCGAAGTCATTTGACCATCTGCATTGTTTGCCTTGCAGCCATGAGGAGGATGAAATCCGGCCCGTGCAGCAACAGGACTTGCATCGGGCGATTGAAAAAATGAAGAAATCAAAGGATGCGGCATTTCAGAATGTTTTAACACATGTTTGTCTAGATTAAGAGTAAAGATCATTTGTACAGTTCAGTGTGATCTAGTTCAATATGCTCTCTTACATCAGTGGAAATAGAATGAAAAGAGAAATGTTCTTCACCCACCGAGAGAGTTCTGTTCCCGACACTGGTTTTATACTCTGAATTCTATGTTACTGAGATACACTTGTGTGAGCGGTATCACTGCTCGTCGGAAATCAGGAGCGGTTTGATCCAGCCTTCCTGGGCACATGTGTCTGACCTCTGTAGCCACATGTGGCGGCCCGAGAGCATTTAAGCTGGCCTCAAACATGATTCGTTGAGTCATTCGTGAGGAAGGGGATGTGAGTGTGCGTGTGTATGTGCGTGTGTATATTAAATGTATATATTCACACATTTTATATTGAATTCTGTAGATATGTTTGAATACAGAAACTTTTTTTTTACCCCAACTACTGAATCAGAAAGTACCAAACACTATATAACAAAATGAAGATTTATGGTTGTGTCTGAGGTACAGCGATTCAGCCATTTGCAGTTGTTTTCCTTTGTTTCAGCTTTTTTAAGTCGAGCATTTCTCTGCTGTGGAATAGTTGCAGTCGACCCCCTTTCTGTTTCCAGATGTGGCTCTGCTGTTGTGGTATCAGGATAAGCAAATACTTGTTCAGTGATGAGCATTGACTGGTTGTCAGGCAGTTGGGCGATCAACACGGATTTCACCTCCTCCTGGCAGCACTCCGGATAGAGACGTGTTTCAGATCGATACCCCGACACATGGATTGAAAGGCTTGCCCACGAATGGCTTTGAAACACCATGGTGCCATTCACTATATGTATGTGACTGTCCTTTCTTTGTTTCATGGGACATAGTTCTGTTGTAACCATGGTTTTTTAATGTTATTTTAAAGTTGTATATTCTTTAATTATGGTCAAATATAATTTGGTCATCAAAAATGAAATGATAGTTAAAAGCAAGTACCTGTTAACTAAATGTGCTAAAAGTACTCATTTTGTAATTTTAATTTTTTAAAGTTTTCTTAGCATATATTAAATTGTGCCCTAGTTAGTACAGATATACACATCACAATCCCCATATTGTATCCGTAGTCATTCGATGCTACGTGCCCTACATGTGAAACTTTTTTTTGTCCAAAATGTCACTAACCAGAATTCTGTTACAGGCACGTAACACACCGCATGAGGAAAATGGCACAATATGATCTTGAGGTGCCTTCTGTGAACCACCTGAAAGATTAAATTATGCTTCAGATAGTTTTGTTTTTATTGTATTTCTTTGAAAACTCTTAGTCTTTATTTGTGAGTTATTGGATTAACTTATTTGCTAGAAAGTCTCTCACGGAAGCTGTCGGAGCATTTATTCTGTTGTGCTTTGAATGACGGGTGGGGTGGAGGCTACAGCAGAAAGCAAGTCACGAACATGGTGACGATGACTGAAAGTGGGCTGCAAAACACGAGATACCAAAAATAAAGTTTCGTCTCCATTTTTAATGACTATTATACTAGTATTTTATAAATATGTAATAAAGAGGACTCTATTAATTTTTCTCTACTTGGTCTTTTCAGGTATTCACATTTTCTGGGTTGTCTTTTGGGTATACACCTTGCCCTCGGAGTGTTTTCTCTCTGTGTGTAGCTTTTGCACTGGTACAGTGTACATTCTAGTAGGCAGTCATTGTGGCTCAGTATGGAGTTAGTGATGATTTGATTTTCATCTGATGGCATATTGATTCAAAGTAAGAGGCTCTGTCTCTCCTGTCCTTTCTTAAGGACAGACTGTGTCCTTAAATTAAATTCAGACTATGCAGTAGTATAGCTCTTACGTTTATCATGGCTTTAATCACCAGAGGATGGTAGAGAAACACTAATCCCATCAACCGCGCTCATCTTTAAGGCCTCGGGGTTATCAAGGACACTTTCTTGTATTCCTCTGAAGAATTTTGAGTGTCCTGTGATCTGTGCTTGCTGCAGACGTGCACTTGGCACAGGTAGTTGAGTTCTGGGTTCTCTGCTGTTCTCCTGTGGGCAGCAGTTCCGAGTATCGACTGTGGAGTGGGACTGCCTGGGTTAAGTCCAGGCTAGCCGTGAACCAACGATGTCCCGTGCACCCGTGACCTCACTCCTCGGAGACCCCGCCGCTCCTTGACAAAGAGGAGCCACCAGGGCACCCAGCGGGGAGGCGCTACAAGGGGGCGGCACCCAGAACAGCGACTGCCCAGGAGGGAGCCCTCCCGTTGTTAGTTGTGTTACTTTTGCACACTGGTTACATCACTGTTGACAAAGCTGCGTTTGTGAGCATCCTCTATGCTGCCAGAATTCCGAGGCCTATACCCTACGGACGGAGATGGAAACGACCACCCATGTGATACTTCTCTAAAAGTCTCATTGTTGGAAGACTTCCTGGTAAGTCTGGTGTATCTCAACTATTCCCAGGCCCTTTTGTGTAGAGTTTAGGAACTCCAGATCTGAAGCAGTTCTGTTTCTTTTTTTTTTTTTTTTTTTTTAAAGATTTTATTTATTTATTTGACAGACAGAGATCACAAGCAGGCCAGAGAAGCAGGAAGGGAGAGAGAGGAGGAAGCAGGCTTTCCGTGGAGCAGAGAGCCCGACATGGGGCTCGATCCCAGGACCCTGGGATCATGACCTGAGCCGAAAGCAGAGGCCCTAACCCACTGAGCCACCCAGGCGCCCCGCAGTTCTGTTTCTTTATGAATTGCATGATGTATATTTTATAATTCTCTGTTTAGCTTCTTTTAAGGTCAGAATACTGGGTAGAATTCCAACATGCTGATCATATATCCTACCCTCCAAACCGTAGAGTTGTTCCATTTAGAGCGGACAGAAGTCCTCAGAGGGCCTTCGTTTGACTAAATTTGTTCTGGATTCAGCCATCCAACAGAGCTCACCACCCTTGTCAAAAGTTACGTGTCTTTCCACGTATAGGTGGACATTCTGTGCTCCCCTCACGTTCATCAAACGTACTGAGAAGTACTGAGAAGAGGAGTGACCCACATGCTGGACGCAGATGAGATCAGACCTCTCGGAGACCGATTAGCAATGTGAGTAAGAACAAAACCTCCTCAGTCACGCTGGGTGTAAGTGTTAACACTGTTACACTAACAGGATAAAGTCTCGTCACCAAAACTGGAACAGGAGTATGTGTTTGTGATTAATATTTATAGTAAGAATTACTGTGCTTGAGAACACTTGTAAATACGAGCTTTTGTGCTTTGAGCTGCGGTGGCAGTGAGTGTGAATGCTGGTGTGGAATGTGTCAAGGGCCCAAGCTCGTGAATCATGACAGTTCAGTTTTAACAGTTCAGTTTTAAAAGTAGAGCCAGAGCTCTAGTGGAGTAATCACCGACCCCAACGCTTGGAGCTGAGCCAGGAGCACAGTGGTGTGCCGGAGACGCGACACTTCCGGAAATGCTGAGAATGGCCAAGATGCTGGAGTAGGGGATGGTCATATATTGTCCAGTAAAGCAAATGCCTTTGCAGACATGTGAGGGAAACGAGCATTGTCTATGGGGCCAGAGTCCTAGTCTTGTAAAGAGTGGGGTTCCACTGCAGACAACCGACTCCAGCAATAAAGAATTTATTTGAAGGCTATGAACTCGAAAGGAAGTTCAAAAACTGGACTAGGAGAGAAAGCTCCTGAAGGTTTTGTAGCAGGAATTATTGCTCAAGAATCTTGCTTTTATTCTTCTACTGGGTTAAATGAACTCCATTTATCTTTAAATTGCCCCAGGGCGTGCAAACCCCAGTGAAAACCACTGCTCACGGTCCTGAAGCTCAGAGAAGGGCCCTCCAGGACCTCTGGCATCAGTGGTTTGAGAGCAAGACTAATGCAAAAGAGTAGTACTTCGACGGAAGGAAATGCAGTATGGTGGAGAAGGTGGCTGGACAAACAAGAAGTGACAAATGACCAGCCAGCCAGTCACAGGCAGCCTCAGGTCATGTGCTCAGTGAAGGTGGTATTCTAACTAGTAGGCGTGTGGGAACCGCCAGCGCTGCAGGCGTGTGGACAGCCCTCAGGGATCCCAGACGCTCTGCTTCCCTGCCCCCCCATGCTGGATGGCTGTTTGGCATATCCACATTTTAGCTAAGTGATCACTTCTGATTTGTCATGTCTTTTGTTCCAGATGATGGGTACAAAACACTGGAGATTGAAGTAGTGTTGGTTTTTGAGTTCCAAAGAAGGCGAACCTTTTCCTCCTTTGACAGGCAGTAGTGCCAGAGGCCTAATTGTCCCCATTCTGGAGTCCAGTCACACCGGGCCTGGGCTATGCCATAGTAAGAGGAGTAGCTGGGCTTAGCCCTCTCCCTACCCCCTCCAGCAGCAGCCTTTCGATCTTAGCAGTACTGAAGCCCGAAAGGGCTGGGTTTACAGGGGTCAGATGTTCGTGGCTCCCTCCGTGTGCCCAGTTCTGATGAGGACACACAAGACTCAGAGACTCTCTTTCACCATATACTCTGTGAGATCTAGGGATGGGGGACTGTCTCCCCCAGCCATTTGTTTTTTAAGGTGATGTGTTTATGGATCTCGGTCAGTACTATCAGAATCTGCATCATTCTAGCGGAATTTTAAGTCCTGTGAAGTTCATTCCCAACTTCATAGGTTTCAGCCCCAGTTGTGAGACTTCTTTACATGTAATACAATTTTATATTTGTGTTTGTATGCCATGTATACATGGCATTATAGCCTTGGGCAAAACCTCTGTTTCCTTGAGCATCTGTTCCCTTATCTGTAAATAGAAGTCCTAATTTGTACTTTCTGGAATTGTTTTTAAGAATCCTATGGAAATGCTTTGGGAGTTAGGAAGTGAATCTGGATGCAGGCTCTCATGTTGCCTAAGGAAGTCCTTTCCTGTCTCCATTTCTAGGCCTCCCTTTCCTTGTCTGCCGGTGATGGGCATGCTGAAGTAGATCTCTGCTTTCCCATCCCAGTTCACTGAGCTGCAAGCTGCGCAGTAGCCTCGGCGGCTCTGTGGGTGGACGCAGGGCCCTTAGTTATCGATGTGGCTCTGACCAGCAGCACTCAGAAATGGGGGGCTCTGTCAGCTGGGGATGTGTGTTGGCCTTGGGGGATGCAGTTCTGATGGGCACAGGTCACCAAAATGCCATCAGGTGGGCAGGTTGGAGACACTGCGTGCCAGAGGTTGCTGTGTATTAAACATGTTTATGTCCATGACTCTGTTGGAGCTGGAAGCTTTCTTTGTTGTTTACTTTGAATACCCAGAGACCTATAACTTTCTAGAATCATCTGAGGATAGCATAGGGATACAACCTCTTTAGTGGTTCATGGGCTTAATATCTTCCCAGTAAATGTAGGTTCTTCTTGGTGAATACCCTTGTAGAAGCCAGTCTTTTAACTAGTTTAGAATACCCGATCAGTATTGGGTTGTTTACATGAAAGCAGTCCATACAACCTGCACTGAGCTGAACTTTACCACCAAACTATTTATGGAAAGCAGGCTTACAAAATAAATTCAAATCAAGATTGCTCTTTCCATGTATGTGTATCATCTGTTACAGTTTATAAGAACGGTCACAAACATTATTTTGTGAAAGAATTGCACAGCAGGCTTAAACTTCTGGGAAAAAAAACCCAAAACCAACTGTATTTAAGAACTTTACCAAATAAAGTGTGTATGATCGCTGCCAGCAATTATAAATACATGTGATGACATTAAACGAGCTGTGCCCACAAAGCTGGGGGAGTCCTCGCTGGCACCCACCCTGTTCTCTGCTGGCCCTGTACAGAAGTGTGATATGTGTACTGTCTAGGTTTTTCTTGTATTTAACTGAATCTGCAAACTCTAGCCAGTAACCCATTTATTTTTAGTATTATCAATACAGTAAATTTTTTTCATAAAAATCATTCACAATATTAGCAGAAATGGTAAGCAGATTCTGGAGTGTATATCAGTGAATTGCTTGGATATCATCTTCCCCATTCGGTGAACACACCGAGTGGCCCAGTGATAGTTAATACTCATCGGAGAACTAAATGCACACGGGAGGCAAGAAAAGAAAAAGTCAGTGGCTTTCAGAATCTGTGCGCAGTGCATTCCTGATCCTTGATGCATATGGTGGTGAGGGAATGCGTAAGTATCAGAGACCTGCATTCAGAATCTGCGGCCAAGTGGCAGGAGCGGTCCCCCCCCACCCCGCCCAACCGCCACCGTGACAGCAGCTGGCCTGGCCGTGCCGGTGCCGTCAGGAAAGCCAGACCTGATGGTCGGGTCCCAGAATCGGAAGAAGAGGAAACACAATCTATCTGACTTGCTCTGGAGTAACCACTATTGTTTCATCATGCAAGGAAGACAGGCTGGAGAGAAATGCAGGGGCCGAAGTGCTGATAAGTTTGCAAGGTCTGCTGATGTCGGACCTGGTGACTCACAGAGGCCTTTTCGGAGTTTGTTCCCCCTGCCCTTACAGCCTGGCATCCCCCCTTGGCACCCTTGTGTCCTCGTGTCCTCACACATCCAGGCCTACTTTGTCCCACTGTCACTCAGAAGAAGCGAGTGAGCCAGGCTCTGGGCAAGAAGAGGGTTCTTTACCCAACGAGGGGCAGCAGCAGAATTTATATGAAACATTCAGGGCCACAGGGAGGAGAACAGCCCCAAAGTGCCAGGTGTGCAAAGGCCACCGGAAGTAGGGGTGGAAACAAGTACCTCGGCCCCTGGCAAAGGAGCCATGGCTGAGGTTCAGCACTGCCCATGAAAAGTCAACAGAATACCCACCCCAGCCCTGCTGGCTCACTCCCTGGGGGTGCTTTGAGAAAAGGGAACAAGTTCGAAAGAAGAGGTCAGACCCTCTTTACATCCTACGGAGAGCCCCCAGCAGCCTCCTCCCCCTGAAGACATGAGGAGCCCTGCACCTCTATGCGCCCCATGCGCTTTTTAATTGACTTGAACACGGGCAAACAGCCTCTTCCTCGTGGTCAGAGGGTTGCTGCTGTTTCTCCCCGATGACTCAGTCACAAAGCCTTCAGCGGTACCGTGGCCCACTCACACACCATGTCACAGGCACAAGAGACTCTGCTTTCATTTTGAGAAATTTATTAAAAACAAGCATCACAGGTACATAGAAAGTCATTTGCACTAAGTATTATTAAGAGCAGAAAAGCAGTTTTAAATATATCTTAAAAATCACAAAATATATTGATTAAGGCACTATATTTCATCTCATGTTTTCAATAAATACACTGTTCTTTAAAAAGGCAGTACTGAGTAGCTCTGATTAAATCAATGGAGGCACTGCACTAGTCAAGGCAGTGACGCTTTGCTGTGGCCATTGTGTGTGTAACTGATTCTCAAAAGAACTTTCAGTAACTAAGATTAGCATTTTCCTAAAAAAGAAACTGAAAATATGAAAAAAAAAATCACAGTTTTCTCTTTCCAGTTTAAGTCTCTTCCAGAGAGACCTAGCTACAAAAGGTACGGTTTCTTCATATATTCTTTAGCAACAAGCAGTTGTGCATAAAGGACCAAGATTACCTCCCAAGAAGTAAAAGCATCAGAGGTTAGCTGTCTCGGCACAGCACGAGTCTTTGGAGTAGTATTTTTTCCAGCTGCACAAAGATCAGCTGGGTTTAGAAAACTCAGCACCTGGCATCCAAGAAGGTTGCTTTGTAAGTGCTTTGTAAGAACAAGGAGGCTTTGCGGAGCAACTGAGGGGCCAGAGGCAGCCCCCGTGTTGTATAGTGTAGACGGAGCCCCAGACTGCCAGTCAAGCAGCAGCAAGCCTGTCGGGTGCCACCGGTACCTTCTGATGCCAACCGTGAGCATTTGTGACCATGCTCAGTGGCTCTTGAGGCACGCGCTAGGCATCGTCTGACTGGGGACCCCTCTGAGACATAAGGGTTTCTGGGGTCTTTTCCCATTTCAGCAGCCCACTAGTCTGATGGTCTAGACTGGTCTGGGCTGAAGCTGCGGTCTATGAGTGCGGCCTCTCCCAGGACACAGTGACCACAGCAAAGAGGAGAAAAATTAACTTCCCACAACAACGCCAGATTGTCTGAGCTTTGGGGGCAAATCTTTTCCTCAAAGTGCCCTCTGCTCTCCAGCTGAAAATCACCATTTAACTGAGTTCTGCTCACGTAAGTGTGGTAAGACGGCCCTTCTTTCTTAGACAACATCACTTTCTCCACAGAGCTAGGCTGCGTAGACCCGAGGTGCTGGGGTCCCCAGGCAGGCTGTTCTTGAGCCCGAGGAGACGGGGCTGGAGGCAGAAGGCGAAAGGGCGAGAATCTGCGTGTGAGGGTGGAGAGTTCTTTTCCCCCCTTAGGTCGGTGGTGCAGAAGAGGTGGTTCCTCCGGTTCACATTGCCGTGATACCGGGCAAGACTGAAGCTGGAAAGTACACTTCACTTTTGGGCAAGTAAAACAAGACATGGTCAAAGCTTTCAGAAACCTGGGACCTACTGAATCAGACGCAGTAGAGAAGACAAGTTCATTCTGAAATGATAACAGTATGGCCTGCACCTGCCGGGAGGCGGGCTGCATTCGGACTTCCTTTTATATATTACTGAAGTTGACTTTATAGACACACCTTTTACCTCATTACAAAACATGAACATCAGCCATTGAGAAGCAGTTGGGTCCAAAGCATCTAATCATAAAAATAGAAAAGCAAATCCAAGAGCACTTTGAGAAGAAACTCTGGAGCTGGAGGGCACTTAGTTGTTCTTCTCCAGGGACCGGTAATAATCTGTCAGGACTTTCCATGCTTTGGGTGCCATGAAGCCATCTGGGGGATTCTCGCCCTCGCGGGCCAGCTTCCTCATCCGCGTCCCCGAGATGAAGTCAAACTCGTTGTGCCTGTCACGGGGCAGCCACACAGAGCTCAGAGTGGGTAAGTCGCCCCATCCCCAGAGCTGCCTGTAGTAGGTGACGAATTTTAGACCCAATTTTTTCCTTCTGTAATGCTGCACCTACTGCAAGAGCAGTTCACTAACTCTTCAGTAAAGGAACTTGGAGAAGAAAGGGGTGTGATGGCAGGCGTGATGGCAGCGGTGTGCTCAACACTTCCTGAGCACCTACTGTGTTCACAGGAAGCCATATCCTGCTGCTACACTGGCTTCCTTTCCCTTAACGCCTGCTCGGGGAAGACTTGTTGAAAGAGAGCTACTGATGAGCCATCTACTGACATATGAGGGGCCGTGCTACACTTCAGGGGGACACAGAATGTCTAAGACCGGGACTCCCATCCCACTAGGAGCAGGTGGAGACACACTTCCACAGGGCCAGCATTCTAGTTGTATGGAGGTGATTAAGGACTCTGCCTCCAGAAACCTACCTTGCCGGGTCATAGAAGTCCATGGCTTTTTTGGCTTTGTTGTAGGCAGCTACACGGAATGGAATGATTTCCACTGAGGTCAGGCCTGGGGCCATGCTCAAGACCTTGCCTCCATGAGTAGGTTCATACAGGTCTTTCTTGGTCTCAGGGTTGGGCATGCCTGCAGGGTCCCGGCCCACGATGTAGAAATTGGCCCCTGCAATCATCCGGGACCTACAGTGCCACTGGACCTAGAAAACGTCACCCAAGGGAGATGCTGGTCACCGCTGCTCAGCTCAGGGGTTCCTGTTTACAAATATGCCTTTATTCTGTTCTAAAAGTAATCCAGTGATAAGATCAGTAGAAGATATCAGTGCAGTGTCTAAGACTGCCCTTCATGCTCGCTGCAGCAGGTAGGGAAGGAGCTGTAGACATGAATCCCCACCGCCTGACCCCAGCTTCCTAGAACCCAGGGTTCTGTCTCCTGAGTGCTTCTCCACATAGGCACGTGGACGAGGAACACTCAAACGTGTGAATTTTACTTTCCAGTCCTTCCCTATTCAGAATAAATCACAGTTTAAAGGAAATTACAAATTCCAACCTGTCTGATCACCCGATTGCCAATAATGACCTGTTCCTATGAAAACACTGATTCTAGTTCAACACAACATTGGGATTTCAGAATGAATCGCCCTTTCTGATGCTCATTGGCCGATCCAGGGGATGGGGAGGAGAGCCAGAGGCCTGGCACTGTGATCTGGTTGAAGAAGATTAATTCCTGAAACTCAATCTGGGGCATTCCAAAGGGTCGAGACCCTTTCAATTCATCATGCTTCCCACACACTTGGGGCCATGGGACACAGAATGTCCCTGTTTGATGGGCTTACTGTGGTAGGACGAAGGGGACACCAAGCTTTTAGGGATGAATTCTTTCTCACAGAGCTCACGGGCACGTGTGGTGACCCACTCGGAGTGACTGGAACTTTGGCAAATGAGTATCAGGTGCAATACACTTTGCCCCATGTATAACAGGTCTGATGTGTTTTCTAGCATTTTTACAAATTCTACATGGAATCATAATTAAGTTGGATAAAGAAGAGAGACTGGAAGATTCGAGAATCTGCTCATGAAGGAAAAGGATCACAGAGACTCTGGCTCCTCGTAAGTAAAGTCTGAGCCCCCATTTCCAAGGCCCCCAGCCCAGGGAACTGCTCACCTCTGTGGGGCCAGCGTATAGCATTGGGGATGGGAAGATGGCAACGATGGTTGACTTGGGGTCCAGGACCCCTTCCTCCAGCACGGCCGCGTGCTGCTTCATCCGCCACGCCAGGGGCACGTCGTCATCCTTGGTCCAGCCCCCCAGAGGGTGCAGCAGGAGCACCGGGTGCTTGTAGCCCCGCTCCAGCAGCCTGCGGCGGGTGTCCTGCATCAGCAGAGCGTGCCCATTGTGGACGGGATTGCGTAGCTGGAACGCGAACACCGCATCTGGGAAAGGAGCGGACAAAGGCCCCGCTGAACAAAATGCACATTGTCGCTTGTCCACAAGAACAAAACAGAAATGCAGGGGGAGGCTCCCCTCTGCTTGCTAGAATCATTTAATAAAGCCAATTAGATCTTGAATTTTAAAAGAAGGAAAGAGAGGGCACCTGGCTGGCTCAGTCGGTAGATCTTGGGGTTGTGAGTTCAAGCCTCACAGTGGGTATAGAGAGGACTTAAAAAATTTTTTTAAATATCTTAAAGAAAGGAAGACACTGCTATGTTTACAGCTCAGAAAATTCACTACGCCCACTCGTTTTCAAAAGGCACGAGCAGACTCCACCTGGGTCTTTGGGGGCTACTCTGTGACTCCAGAGGCACCCAGCAGACCAGAGGGGACACACAGGCAGGAAGCCCTAACGGGGGAGCCCACCTCAGACACGAAGCATCTGTCGGGGGCCTCTGCCGCCAAGTATGGCTCAGGCCGGAGCCAGCACTGAGCAATCCCCACGCCACCCTCTGCTCTAGGCTCTCTCCCTCAGGGGGTGGGCGATGACCAGCGCCCTCTGGGGGCCTGGGAAAAGTTTCAACAAGCTAAAGATGTAAAAACATATTTCACCTTCACCATAAAAAAGTCTTCAGAACTATTCCACTTAGTGACAGGCTCCTGAGAGGCTTAAATTTTCCTTCTAGTTATGAAAGATCCATTATGGGAAACTTGGGGAATCCACAGAAGCCCCAAATAGGATATTTATAAAGTGAAAACCTTCCTGCCCCTTGGTCTGACTCCATCCCCAAGAGGCACCTGTCACCTGTGGTCTGTGGTACACACCCCAGAGACTTCTGCTTCGAGACACAGAAGTAGCTTAGGGTTCTGAGAACAATTACTGTATTTTGTTTTCCAAAATTATGCTGTACAGATTGTTCTGCAGTTTGTGTTTTCACTGAATAAAGCCACTTGGGGTATTTTTCCGTGTCTGCCTATTTTTTAACTGCTGCATACTATTCCAAAACGTGGCAGTCCTTAGCTTTCTAAACCACTCCGGTCCGTATCAATACACACACCGATAGAGGTTTCTAGCTTTTTGCAACTATAAACGGCCGATTCCTGGTACCTTGAATTCTGTAATCAGAGGGTGGGAGGAGGACTGACAGAGGCATGAAAGCCAGGCCACGTACCAGCGTTCATCTCTTTACATTTCTGCTTGAGCTCCAGAGGCGTCAGGCGGTACTGGTCCAGCCCATCATTCCACCTTATTCTCTCCAGCACCTGCAGGTCTCCACCAACCAGCCAATCCCCACTTTCCATCACCATCTAGAAAGACCGTCAGTAAAGCTGGAGGTGAGTGTCAACTTCTAGTGTATCTGAAAACCATTTTCTCCTCCTAGATCAACCTTGGGTTATTCCTGAAGAACTGCCTTCCATTCTTAAGCATTTCTAGCACAATATTTCTCAAACTTTTTGGTCTCTCAACCCTTTTATATATGTATATATTTTTAAAGAGAACATACAGAGGGGCAAAGGGAGAGAAAGAATTTCAAGCAGACTCCACATGCCCAGGGTGGGGGGGGGAGCCCAGCGTGGGGCTCAATCCCAAGACCCTGAGATCAAGACCTGAGCCAGAATCAAGAGTTGGACGCTCAACTGATCAACTGACTGGGCCAGCCAGGCACCCTGTCATCAAGAACATTCTTAACTGAAGCTGGCCCTGTTTTTGCTACAAGTGCTTGGTGTCTGGGGACAACCCAAGTGGAGCCGGGCATCCCTGTCTTGAGTCCGGGGACCATGGCTGTGGCACCGGCATTGCAAACATCAGCCCAGTGATGACGGCAGATGATGTCTCGGTATTAGGAAGGTAGTTTTGAGATTGGGGTTCTGTGGAAAGGTCTTGGGGACCCCCAGTGTCCCGCAAACCACTCTCTGAGCACCACTGCCAGCGTGTTCCTAATACAGCCTGATGGGTCTGAGACTGTTTTCAATAAGAACCCAAAACAGAAGCGGGGGGCGGGGGAAGTCGGGCAAGTCGTTTTATACCAGTTAATTATTGCTAATAACAATTTCTAAGAAAACTTTAAAAGAAGCATCCTTCTTAGTTACGCTCTAATGTGAAAACAAAAGAAAATGTCCAAAGAGCAGCAGTATGTCACCAAGTCCACACCCGAGGCTAAGCACAGACTAACTAGCTAACTCTGGATTTCTCTCAAATAATCTTTGACAAGGGCGCCAAACCACTCGATGAGGAAAGGATGATCTCTTTGGAAGACAGTGTTGAGAAAACTGGATATCCACATACAGAGGAACAGAGTTAGAGCCTTATTTTAGATCCTGTGAAGAAATTCACTCCAAATGTGTTAAAGACCTAAAGGTAAAATCTAAAATAAGATTCTTAAAAGAAAGCACAGAAGTTACTATTAACACGCTCCCTCATCAGTACCTGCTCTGTTGAGCAAGTAACTTTGGGGATAGTGAGTGAGGAACAGAAAACACACACCTTTAGAAGGAACCACACCCTTCCTCTCCCAGCCTGTCTTTCGGGGTGGACCACACAGCCCCAGAGGCTGCCCCGGTTCTGGGGACGGGCCAGGGGAGGGGAGTCTGTGGGGGTGTGGGTGGAGCTCAGCCGAACAGCCTGGGGCGCCTTCATGCGAGGAACAAGGCCAAGCATAGAAAAAAAAGGAAGGAGGAACAAACTGAGGGTTGCTGGGGGTCAGGGGGTCGGAAAAGGGGGGTGGGGTAATGGACATTGGGGAGGGTATATGCTATGGTTAGTGCTGTGAAGTGTGTAACCTGACGATTCACAGACATGTACCCCTGGGGATAAAAATACTTTATATGTTTATAAAAAATAAAAAAAATTATAAAAAAAAAAAGAAAAGGAAGGAGGGTTCATGGCAGGTCAAGAGCCATCTCTTCACACAGCACCCGTGTTCTGGTGCAGAATTTAAATTTGAACCTGACCTTCCAGGTTATTCTCAAGCAATAGTGGTCAACGTAGAAGGAGAGAACATATTTTATCTAAAAGTTTGTTAGTTCGATAGGTAACTTTGAAACATGGTCTGTGGGCTTCCATTCGCCATGGGCCCCACAAATGAGGGGTGAGCCTGGCGGGAAGGGGGGGTCACAGTAATGGAAAAGAAAAAACACGACTGTGGGGATGGAGGGAGGAAAATCACTTAGTAAGAATACTGTCAAATCCCCATACCTGCGCATTTACTTTCTCCTCCTTGCTCAGAGTTAGGTGATTAAAATTTGGAGACTTACCACCACATCCCTAGGCGTGCAGTAACTCCTGCTGGACGCTAGGGGTCCGCCCTCTATTGTTCAGTTGGTGAAGGCAACACCCATCCCATTTGGTTCACAACTCAGCCTAAAGATGTGTCTATTTGATGACCAATGCTGCACCTGTGCTTCTGGTATTGCTGAGATGGGGAGATGTAGCAGGCACCTCCCTCCCCAAGGTGGCCCTACTGTCCCCAGAACGGAGATCTCGCTCCCAGGAAGGGAGGTTCTGTAGCTCTGCCCCATTTCCAGGCCTTGTGGCCTAGGGACCCCCACCTCCTCCGGAGAGTCCGCAAACCTGGGCGCATGGACAGAAATGAGGAACGGGCTTTTGGGGAGTCAGAGAATGTGAGAGGGGAACCAGGCTTGGAATCATAGGCAATAGCAATGCAAAAAGGAGGAGAGGGTGAGCTCAAACCCCAGCAGGAAGACGAGGAAGCTGTTCTGAGGAGCCTTGAGAGGGCAAGGAGAAGCCTGACAGGCATATCCTGGAGCAGGGCAGAGCGTAGGGGCTGGAGCAAGAGCAGCTGCTGTGCCTGGGGAGGTACACTCCGCAGAAGGAAAAGGGGCAGGGGAGTGCGGAATGGAGGCTTTGGGAAACAACAACAAGAGGGCTCAGAGATAAGGATCAAGAGGTAGAAAACCGAGGTGATCCCCATGGAGAACACATTCATTTCTGGTCTGGCAGCTCTGGGGCAACAAGGAGAGGTGACAGGGACTTAACACCTCATTTGCAGACAAGAGGAGAAGAGGTATCGCTCAAGGGCGCACAGGGTCTCCCAGAAGCCAGGACGGTGCGTCCAAGACCCCCAAACCAAGCTGCTGCTCCCACTACACCTGCTGCCTCCCCTGAACTCCGCCTGCGGGGTGGGCGCAGCCCTGGCTGGGGGCTCAGTGGATGACGAGACAGTCCTTTATCTCCTGGGCTGGCAGAAGACCGAACGTGTAACCAAACAGTGGGACAGCTGGGGTCAGACAAGGGCAAAGTGCTCTGGAAACATAAAGAAGGCACAGCGTGTCACATGGAGGAAGAGGGTGATAACCAGGTGAGGTGGCAGGGGCAGGAGAGGGGATGACAGGTGGGCCCACTACGGGGGATGACGGCAGCCGGGATGGGTCAGGCAGGCCGCTGCAGGAATCAGGCAGGAGACGAGCGCCCCGGCCCAAGGGAACAGAAGAGACGTGCCCAACATCACGCCATCCGTGGGGGGAGAATCACCAGGACCCAGCGGCCGAATGAACTCGGGAGGAGGAGGAAGCAAGGAGAACGCCCAGGATTTGACGGAGGCCCCCACTGGGGAGCGGGTCTGGGGAGAAGGGGCGTGAGCTGGGGGTGAGGTGCTTGCCACTGGAGACATCCAGGAAGGACCCCTGAACGCCGCTCCAACGCCAGGATTCCCAGCCTTCACAGACTCACAGGGAGCATCGGCGCCAACCCCCAGAACCGACGCACCCATTTACACCCTGGGCCACGGCCCAGGGAGTAAATGCAAGAAGGCCCACAGCCACTATTGGAGGGGGTTATTTTGAAAGTTTTGGGCTAAAGGAAAAAAAAAAAAAAAAAAAACTAAGTGTAAATTTCAAGGTTCTAAAAAAGGCAGTGAAGAGTCCCTTCCCTGAAGCGGCCAGTGTCGCGCGTCTAATGAACACACGTCACACTCCAGGCGTGGTGTGTACAGTGAGTGCCTCCCTCTGTCGGGTTATCCCGGGCCCGTTTCTCGCCATCAGCTCACAGGGAATGTTTGCTGAGTCCCTGTAATGACCTCACAGAACGGTCACTGACGAGACGACCAAGACCACAAGGCACAGCACCACGTTCCCTGGCTTCTAAGAAATGCTGAGCTCCAGCTGCCACCAAGATGAAAAGAAAGAATTCTCGAGAGCCTCCTCGGGGGGTTCTTTTAGTGCTACTAGAGGAGATGTGGAGGGTGGGCCCCGGGAGGGGACGTCTCTGAAGCAGGGGGATGAAGGGTCACCCTTCCCTCTCTGGGTCACTGACTAAAGATCAGGTTCCAACCCGAGACCTTAAGGACCCGCGAGCGGATGAAACACAGGCAGAATCAAGGCCCAGAACGCGGTTCCTCTAATCGCTTTCGGTCAGTCTGCAGCAATTTCCAAGGCTGCCTGCCAGCCTCCTGGACACACTGTTCAGATGAAGTAAGAGGTGCACTGGGATTTAAGACACTCGACCAGAAGGCGGATGTTACAGGAGAGGCCCATTAACCTCTTGTGTTCAGAGGCCTTGAAAAAGCCCTTCCTACCTCGCAACATCTCACAACTTGAAGAAAGGAAACCAGAACAACATTTGCCCAACCAATTCCAGTACGTTCATTCAAACATCTTTTGTAGGGGCGCGGGGTTACTTGTAGGGTTATTCTGAGTCTGGCTCCTCCTTTTATATGGCTTTTTAAAATTTCAGCCCTAAGGCTCTCATCCTTGGGGAGGGATGGCTTTGGCATTCGGTTTCACATACTTTCCCTTACGGGAAACATACCACACCCAGCAATTCCAGGAGACCCTCCACCCCCGCAGCCACCAGGTAGAAGTGGTGAAGGAACCTGAGGAGGTTTCGCCCATTTTGCCTCTAGGCAGGAGCGACTCAAAATGATCCCAATCAGATGAACACATTTTCAATCTTAAAATAACTACTGATGAAAATGTGCTATTTCCCTCTGGAGACTCTGCCACACCTCACCCCCAGTTGTCCCCTCTTATTGTAAGAATGCCACTGACCTCCGTCCCACCCCCGCGAACCACAGGGCATGTGCCCGGCATGTCTTCCCAGTGGTTGGTTGGACCCATTCTGGATGAAGGAATCCGCTTAACGAGTTTCCAAGATGGAGAACACTACAAGCTCTGGTTGAGGGCATAGCTATGACTTAGATTTCTGTCCTTTACTCAAGGTGCCAGACTAAATTCTCTACCCGGTCCACTTATTTCCCATTTAGCAGAGGGACGCAGCCATTGCAGCCTCTGAGGACTCAGTGGGTCATTCAGAGCAGCCCTCAAACAGAAAGATGCGTCTCTGACCCTTTCTAGAAAGATCTCCAAAGGCACAGCCTACAAGACCTCCCTTAGAAATGCACCTCAGGGGCACCTGGGTGGCGCATTCGGTTAAGGGTTCCAGTCTTGACATCAGCTCAGGTCATGATCTCAGGTCATGGGACTGAGCTACCCATCGGGCTCCACACTCAGCACAGAGTCTGCTTTGAGTTTCTCTCCTTTTCCCTCTGCCTCTCCCCCTGCTCATGCTTCCTCTCAAATAAATAGATTAAAAAAAAAAAAGGGACGCCTGGGTGGCTCAGTTGGTTAAGCGGCTGCCTTCGGCTCAGGTCATGATCCCAGCGTCCTGGGATCGAGTCCCACATCGGGCTCCTTGCTCAGCGGGGAGCCTGCTTCTCCCTCTGCCTCTGTCTGCCTGTGCTCGCTCTCTCGCTCTCTGACAAATAAATAAAATCTTAAAAAAAAAAAAAAGCATTCCTCCATTAATACCCCAGTGTTTAAGTCCTTCATGAAGAAATAAAAAGGAATGGGGGCGCCTGGGTGGCTCAGTGGGTTAAGCCTCTGCCTTCAGCTCAGGTCATGATCCCAGGGTCCTGGGATCGAGTCCTGCACCGGGCTCTCTGCTCGGCGGGGAGCCTGCTTCTACCGGTCTCTCTGCCTGCCTCTCTGCCTACTTGTGATCTCTGTCAAATAAATAAATAAAATCTTTGAAAAAAAAATAAAAGAAATAAAAAGAAATCATTCTTGTCCTAAGCTGAAAGAGACCAAGAAAGCCCTTCCAAAGGTCTTGCCACTTACTTTGATGTGGGGGTGTTTTGCACACATTGTGCCCCAGACACGGGAACAACGCTCCTCCTTCCTGTGTTCGTAGAACTCAGGGTCTCGTAAGACGGCCGCCCTCCGCCCACCGTGTGTCAGGACAAACTCGCTGCACCCCTCCAGCCGCGTCTTATCATCCGTAGAGACGGGTAGCACGATGGGGATACTCATGTTGATCACTCCATCTAGAGAGAGAGCCACATGGTGAGTGAGTACGGGGCGCCAGCTGTGCCGTCCTTGACGGGGACTCCCATGTGCACAACGTCCATTCCAAACACTGCCTGCAAAGCCCAGGAAGGCCTAACGCCTACGTGGTGGTGGTGGCTGCACTAGCTCCCACAGAGTCTATGATGAGAAGTCCTCGAGGGGCCTTTCAATGCAAGACACGGGAGTTTGTGAAAAGTGGGCTGAGCTTCTAATTATGGAGGGGCCTTCAGTGAGCGATCTGCTCTGGGGGCCGAGGAGGGGGCATCTCCATGTGAGTTCCCTTTCGAAAGCGTGGTCTTGACCTCAACATACCAGAGAGTGTAAAGTCTTTAACAACCCAATTACAGATAATAAAGGCTAGCCAAAGAAGCCCAAACAGAAACCTCTAGTCTTTCTTAGAAACGAACCTTGTAACAAGGTTGGCAGATCTCTGAATTGTGGTACCAACACACCAAATCGAAAAAGAAAAAATTCAGACCATTAACACCAAAGGATAGGACCCCAAGGAGGGAGTCCTGATGTCTGTTTCCTGTGGTCCAGACATAGCGTCACCTTTATGTGGTATTGAAAAGACTTCTCTGGGGGTCACAGCCTTGCTGGTTCCACCATCAGTCAAAAACCAGGCAGAGGGGAAGCCATAGACAGCAGATTCACACACTTACTTTGGAGGGTGAGCTCCTCTCCCCTTTACACTATGTGTCTTACTTTAAAAGGAATTTAAGTAAACTGGCAATCTGGTTTCTCAGGATACAACACAACTGGAAGGTATGGGGTGTGCTGTTCAGAGAATTTCTATCTTCAGCTACAACACATGCCTAGAGGCACCCTGATCTCAAAGGAAGAGGCAAGAGAATTACTTAAAAGCTGATAAAGAAATTGTGAGAGTTCATTTTGTGTGTTTCCTTAGCTAGGCTGCAGTGCCCAATCAATCAAATGTTGTTCTAGATGTTTCTTGGAAGGTATTTTTAAGGGTGATGAACATTTGAGTCAGTAGATTTTGGGTGATGGACCACACAGAATCAGCTGAAGGACTCAATGGAAGACCCTCTTCCAGGAAGAAGAGGGAACTCAGCCTGCAGAATTTGAACTTGAACTACAAGTCTTCCCTGGGTCTCTGGCCTGCCAGTCACAACGTTCTGCAACTGCATGAGCCAATTCCTTAAAATCAATCTCTCCCCTCACCCTCTCTGTCCACCCTGCCCTATTTTTCTGGAGAACCCTGACTAATAAAACTAGAGTCATGGCAGGGCTCGTCCCGTATGGAGCCTACAACCCCTTGGGGCACCATTACACTAGAGCTCAGTTCAGTAACTGGTGTAACTAGGGACGATGACGTCCCTTTAAAGCTTTCTTGTGTTTAACACATTTTAAAAAGTGAATATGAAGTTATTTGGGGTTTTTTTTTTAGAAGGACTTTTTTAAATGTTTCTAGGCAAAATGGTTAAAAGATGTAGTTGTTTTCAGTTTGGGGCTTCACAGATTACAATTCAGCTTTCAGGAAACATCTAATTTCTTAATAAGGGCAGATAACATTAAAGATGTGACCCTTTTGGCGGGGATGCCTGATGTTCACCAATGATGTCCGTCTTGCGGCTGTACTCAACAGGTGAGAAAACAGGGCACACCATCAGCGTACAACACTGAAGAAGGTTAGGGAGATCCGGGGGGATTCCCAAGTTCAAGACTCAGAAGGGAACAACAAGAGCACGTGAATAAGGAAAACATTCAGCTCCATGAGAAACCACCGCAGTTGTTTATGGATTTGAGGGAATGTCCCAAAGATTAATGAATTCTTTTAAACCTAACCTTCAAAATTCAACATTTGGAATGCCTCTGACGGAGTTAAAGATCTGAGCTCTGAGTCCGCTATGACGCCCATCTCCAGGCCTATCACTTTGCACCTTCTACATACTCTCCAGAAGTCACTGGAGTGTAAAGAATGTCACAGGATAAAGACAGCAACTGCTGGGGCGCCTTGGGTGGCTCAGTGGGTTAAAGCCTCTGCCTTCGGCTCAGGTCGTGATCCCAGGGTCCTGGGATCGAGCCCCGCAACAGGCTCTCTGCTCTGCAGGGAGCCTGCTTCCTCCTCTCTCTCTGCCTGCTGCTCTGCCTACTTGTGATTTCTGTCTGTCAAACAAATAAATAAAATCTTAAAAAAAAAAAAAAAAGACAGCAACTGCAGGGGACAAACAAATCCTGTCTATCAAAGTCCTGTGACCACCCCCCCACTCCCCCGGGGAGCCCTCATAAACCACAAGTACGTTCTCTGCACCAGAAGTTACGGGTTTTGAAGGTCCAGTGACTCCTTTGTTTCAAAGTTCAGGCGTTCTCTGGGCTCCGTTCCCCTTCTCTGTGCTCAGTTGCCCTACTTGAGAGATGGAATAACAAATAATCCGTACCTCCCTGGGTTGCTGGGGGTGGGCACACGGTATAGCCCTTTATCCCTGGAGGTGTGTGATCAAAGATACTGAAACCCACCGCACAGTCCAGTTGAGGAGAGGGGAGAGAGGCTCGCCAAGTAGAGGGTGCCCCATGTTCTGTGGATTACTGACCACACTGCTCACAGAGATCGGACCAATTCAAGTAAAACAAAACACAAAGCCCCAGGTGGGTGTGAGACAAGCCCAGCTCTGCCCAGCGCATCCTTGCAGCGCTACCTTCCATCGGCTCATCTGGGGTGAAACCCAGGGGCAACACGACTCTCCCACGAAGCTGCCTCGTTTGATCCACTAGGCTCCTGCCCAAGGTAGCCTCTGACCCATGTTCCTCTTGGCCTTGAGGGAAACCCTCTCTGGGGAAACAGCACTTCCTGGTGGTGGTCAAGACAGCCAGTCTTGGCAGGGGGGTAGGGGGTCCCACTAAGTCATGATGCCAGCCGACTGCATCCGCCCGGAGCTACAGCTCCCCACGCTTCCCCAACCACCTTCCTAAACTCTTCCACGACAGGAACGCGTCCAACAGCGTGACGCTCTGCTGAGGCCTCCTCCATGGCTTCCCACCTGACTGGGGCTCTCGGCCTCGCCCACTGTGGGCTGCAGCTGGTGAGATGGCTCTTACGGGGGCTGCCTCACGTCACCAGGGGGCCTTGGCTGCTGAGTCCATGGTTAGTCCAACACAGAACTTTCGTGTAGGACTGTTCCCAAGCAAACATGACAACACTTTCTATTACTTAACTAGGCTTTTTTTTTTTTTTTTTTAAGTTGCAGGAGTAGAATTCAGTGATTCACTACTTACAATACCTAGTGCTCATCATAGCAAGTGCCCACCCCCTATCCAGCCTATATCCCGATCCACCTCCCTCCAGCAACCCTCAGTTTGTCTCTGGCATTAAGAGTCTCTTAGGATTTGCCTCTCTTTTTCCCCCAATGTGTTCATCTGTTTTGTTTCTTAAACCCCACATAGGAGTAAAATCCTATGGTATTTGTCTTTCTCTGCCTAACTTATTTCGATTAGCATTATACTCTCTAGATCCATCCATGTCATTGCAAATGGCAAGATCTCATTCTTTTTTATGGCCGAGTAATATTCCATTATATATGAAGTGGTATACAACACATCTTTATTCATTCCTCAGTCAATGGGCACTTGGGCACTTTCCGTAATTTGGCTATTGCAGATAATGCTGCTATAAACATTGGGAAGCATGTGCCCCTTTGAATCAGCATTTTTTAAAAAGACTATTTATTTATTTATTTATTTGACAGTGACACAGCAAGAGAGGGAACACAAGCAGAGGGAGTGAGAGAGGGAGAACCAGGCTTCATGCTGAGTAGGGAGCCCAATGCAGGGCTCGATCCCAGGACCCCAGGATCATGACCTGAGCCGAAGGCAGATGCTTAACGACTGGGCCACCCAGGCGCCCCCGAATCACTATTTTTGTATGCTTTGGGTAAATACCTAGTTGTACAATTACTAGATCCTAGGGTAGTTCTATTTTTAACTTCTTGAGGAACCTCCATACTGTTTTCAAAATGGCTCCACCAGTTCGCACTCCCACCAGTGCAAGAGGGTTCCCCTTTCTCCACACCCTCTCCAACACCTGTCATTTCTTGTGTTGATTTCAGCCATTCTGACAGGTGTTAGGTGCTACTTCATCATGGCTCTGAGCTTAAGTAGGCTTTTTAAAGGGAAAGCAACAATAATGAAAACAGCACCTTCACAATTTTACCTTTCCCTTCTGGGAGAATGCAGAAGTTTACAGTCAAAGCAACTTGTGTATTCATTCCCAGTTCTATAACTACCAATCATCAGAGCTTGAAATTAAATTCATGCATAATCACACCACAGACAAATGAAATACGGCCCTGCACAATCCAACCAGGTGTGTCCATTTAAATCACATCTAAAGTCAATTTCTCCCTCATCAATTAAAAATGTTTTATAAATGCAATAGAAAAAAATTCTAGATTTGTGAATCAAATGAGGACTCATAGAATTAATTAACAGAGAGGATCATAATTGTTTTCAATCTCAGGGACAAAATGTACAATAATTTAAAAACAAGTTTAGTTTTGTCAGCCAAATAGGACATTATAAACAGCTGAATCTGATCCAGAAATTTCCTGTTATTTGGACTCTGATCAACAGAAGAATGTAGCATTATTATTCTATTATAACTGATTGGATCATGAACCGTTAACAATCCCAGCTGGATCATTTGGATTTTTAAAAATTATGTTCTTAACCATTTCTAATTAATGTAACTATCTAATTATAATAATTTAACTATTTGGAAAGTTGGAAGTACATACCAGGAAGGACCGTGCCTAGAGAAATATAAACACAATTAAGAAACATGTTTTCAGCTTTCCACCAAGATAATCTTAAAGCAACAATATCAAGGAACAGATTCCTATTATAAAATGTCACACATATGACATATAAACATACAACACTCTTTGCTACTGGTCTGAAGAATGTATAACAGCAAAAAGAGGCTGAGACCAGGATTTGTAGTGAACGTCATTCAGTGCAATCCTGAAGCATTACTCAGATGACTATCTGTTTTGAAATAATTACAACACATGTTATAGCCCCTCCAGCTTCACAAATTTGCCTCTTACTACCATCCAGTGGTTCCAAATCAGGCTCTGCTAGGTCTAATAGCAAAATGCTCTAGAATGTTCTAGAATCCCAGATGTTTAGAGGACATGAAATTCTACCTAGCAGAACAAGCATAATAAGAACAAGAACCAGGATAACTTGTATTTGAATCCAAGCTTCAGGTGAGTTACTTAACCTTTCAAGTACTTATTTCCTCATGAGCAAAGTATCTTCCCAGCAGTGTTATCTGGATTAAATGTGATATCCTATGTCAGATGCTGGGGTCAGAAGATATCAGGTGCCAAATAAATGCTGGTGGTGTCTGTAGAAAGCCCTCAAGCCCCCCCCACCCCTTGGCAAGTCAGAGCTGCGGAGGACTTGTCTTCAAATGGTGCAGTCTCATGAGGCCGCCATGTTGTGACTTTCCTTGGAAGCCACCAGTCAAGAGCATGAGCTTGAGGTTCCTTTTTTTTTTTTTAATTTAGATGAGATACTTTCAACTGGGGGGGATCTGTAACAACCTCAAAACTCTATATCCAGTGGAAAATAAGGTGTTATAATGAACCAATGAAAGTAGATCCTTGAGCAATAGAGGGAGTAACTCATCTTGTGTAATCCTCAGAAACACAAAGTTTTCTTTTTTTTTTAGACTAAGTAGACTGAGTTTTTTTGTTTATGTCTTTTGTTTTGTTTTTTAAGGGGAAATGTGAACTTTTAAGGAAATTAAAACCAACAAAGTATTTTTGAGAGACGTGGTCCAAATTAAAAATATATATATATTGCCTGCAGATGGCAGGCAATCAAGGAACGCACAATTGTTTGATGGCAGATGACTGTGGCTACACGTCTGTGGCTCTAGAAATTTCAGATTTTCAGTTGGTGGTGACTCATGACTTTCATGAGCTGATTAAATGATATCCATATGACGGGACGCCTGGGTGGCTCAGTTGGTTAAGCGGCTGCCTTCGGCTCAGGTCATGATCCCAGCGTCCTGGGATCGAGTCCCACATGGGGCTACTTGCTCGGCAGGGAGCCTGCTTCTCCCTCTGCCTCTGCCTGCCACTCTGCCTGCGCTCGCTCGCTCGCTCGCTCTTTCTCTCTCTCTGACAAATAAATAAATTTAAAAAATATATTTAAAATTTAAAAAAAATGATACCCATATGAATGAGATCTTGTTTGGCCTTCTAAGATACACATGTATCACCTTCTAGAATTTAACTATGTCTATACAGCCCGAATCAAGGGGAGCTCTCTCCCCGGAGACTCATGGTGTGGTAGGAATACAGTTTTAAGAGGCTTCCTGCAGGCATGCTCAGGGCTGCTGTCCAGGCGGGAGGGAGGCTGAGCCCAGCCCTTCCACAGGAGCAGCTCCATTTTCATCTGCTCTGTGTATTGCTTCAGAGTTCACAGACATAATAGATTATTTGGGGCGGGGGGAAGGGCTTAGGGAGTGGCTGGGCGGCTCCTTCGGTTGAGTCTTCAACTCCTGATTTCCGCTCAGGTCATGATCTCAGGGTCGTGGGGTTGAGCCCCAAGTTGGGCTCCACGATCAGCAGGGAGTCTGCTTGAGACTCTCTCTCTCTCCCTCTGCCCCTCCCCCTGCGCACATTCTCTCTCAATAAATAAAATCACAAAAAATAACAAAGGGCTTGACAACCACTGATATGGGGAGAAGAACCCACTGTACTAGGGTTCAGAAGATGGGCTGTACTATCTGTCCCTGCAAGCTCACATCTTCTTCATTACCACTCTGTCTCCAGCCACTAGAACAAACCTTGGCATATGAGGACACTCGGTAAATGTTTGTTGGCTGACGGATGAACATCTTATCTGTGCTACTTCCAGACTGATGTAACTATGGGTGAGCCACAGAGTCCCCTCAAGTCGTCAATGTCTTTTCATTGTACACGTCAGGGTGGGGGCGGGGGAGGGGTCTGTCAACAAAGGGAACATTTACTCCTGGACCAGTTGTTCCTGACCGTTCCTCATCCCCATGGGGTAGGAAATGGTGTTAGCAGCCCCATGGTACGCATGAGGGAACTGAGGCCCACAGGGTTAAGTAATGTGCCTCCGGTTCACAGCAAACCACTAGACCACGAGCCCTACTCGGATCCACAACTCACACTGTTCCCCACTAGGATATTTTGCCTCAACTTAGCACCTTATATTCTTGGTATCTATTACTGGATTTACATAGGAGTCGAGGAAGCTTCTGGAAGGGGGACGGGCTTCTGAATCCTCACTACAACGGGGGCTGCATAAACTGGACTGGGGTGGACTCTGGGGTAGACAGTGACACCAGCAGAAAGTCAAAGGGAGAAAAGAAATCTTGTAGGGGGTCCCAGACACAGGCCCTACAGCTGGAAGTGTTCCAGAGCCCCCTCCCGGCACCCACAGAAGAAAGGCCAGGGTACAGTTCACAGGATTGTTTCTTCCAGTTCTCTGATGCTGTGGGGTTCAAGCAACTGCTAGAGTTGCTCACTCAGCTGAGTGAGGTTAGCTCAGAGCAAGGGGACGGGGGCCTTCCCACTTGAGGGGGAGTCTGTGAGCTGCCACAGCCCCACGGGTCCCAGGACATTGTGGCTAGAGCAAACAGGCAGGAACTGCATCTCCGTGGGTGCAGAGAGCCACATGCATCCACAAGACATGAGGCACATCGCTGTGGGCCGCAGTCGGGGGCACAGGAAGCACCCCCCTTGAGAACTCCCGCAAGCACTTGAGCATGGGTTTTCGGAAAAACTGGGATTTCTGGATGGGGCAGTAGGAATCAGGAGCTAGTGGGAGTCCAGTACTCATGGGGACGTGACTTCCCTCAGCTCCGTGCTGCTGGGGCTCGGGGGGCAGACACGTGGGGGACCTGGGCAGGGAGACCTGTAACAAGGGCTTCGTCCAGCCCAAGGTAGTGAGGACCAAATAAGAAAAAGAAAATCGCTATGTTTTATAAACTGCAGAGCACCATAAAATGAAATCAAAAGGATGTGAGAGGGAGGGAGCAAGATTTGCCTAAATGATCCAGATAGCTTATTACAGCGTTTGCTGTCCAGCATCTTTTTGGATCACAGACTCCTTTGAGAATCTATCAAAAGCTAAGAACTCTTAACGCAGGAAAACGCCCATTCTCCCCTTCTTAAAAATTACAAAGGATTTCTGCCTACACTAGGATGGTTTTTGTCTCCCCACTGTGATGTCCTAGCTCCCGGGTGAAGGAACCCTGGCTTCCATCCACAGTCTTCTACAAGCACACCCAGAGCCCAGGTATTTTTCTCTACGGAACAAGTGCTCGTCTTTTAGCCACAGCTCTGGCTGGGATGGTCAGGGCCCACCTCTTGCCCGCGGTTGGCCCCAGTGTCGGTGAAGTTTACTCGATGCAGCCTGTGTCCAGCATGTATCAGAATTAAGACATCAAAGGAAGTGTCAGCCTTCCTCAGGAAGACAGCCTAGCCTCCTGACTTGTCTCCGAATGGACGCCAGGAGAGCAGGCTGGCAGGGAAAGCACTGGGCCAGCAGCCCCCGGATTCTGGTCTCTGGTCTTGGACCAGTGGTATGAACTCAGGCAGGGCACTAAGGCTGGGATCAGCTTCCTCGTCCGCAAAGGGCGTGATCAGAGTTGCCTGATCAAAGGGAATCAGGCCTGGGAAAATGCCCTGCAAATGGACAAGTGCCGTACAGATAGGACTACTATTGCTAAGGCAAGCTATAAGGGAACCAACTGTATTTTGGAATGTTATTTTATCCCCCCAGGCAGAGTCACAAGCCCAGGCCATGAACATCTTTTCCCAAGAAAGACTATCTGATGTGACTTTGCTCCCTAAAAGGTCTGGAGCCCTGCTCTGAGTCACAGGCTCGGTGTCCCCCTAGTCCTCTGCTCCCCTCCCCCCACTAGCAGCCATTCCTCAGGGGCTTGAAACAGACAAGCTCCATCTGACGAGCTCAGGCCCTTCTGGGAAGGAAATGATCACAGAAGGAACTGGGAGTTTTCTGAATAACATATGCTTCCGATCTGGACCAGATGAGTGCTCTCACGTCCCTAGGCCCGTGCCCAGAAGGCGGGCTTGGCGCGGCCCCAGGAGGGTCTGGAGGATGCCACTGGCCTCCTACAGCACACGGAAGGGCACGAAGAGCGACGCTTGAGTGTCCAGTGGGAAAAGTCACTGCACGATGCCGCTTGGCCCAGCAGCCGGGTGGTGAGACGCCCCCTGCAGGTCACCCCCATGCGCTAAACTCACCCCCCCACACCAGCAGCTGGCAATGGGCCCCTGATCACCCTCTACTCTGAGTATGGAGGCAAGTGGAGCCAAACAGACTTAACATTCTCTTGGCTTCGCATGCAAGGAAAGCCCTCATTTTTTACTTCTTTACTTTCAAATAGTCAATAATCCTTTTAGGATAGCCCCTACCCTCAAAAAAATCCTAAAAATTTGAATTCATACATAATAGAATCAGACATACAACAAATCCTCTAAATATCTCCAGAGTAAAAGGTATGATGTGAGAATACCAAGTATGAATGCTTCTTATTCCTGTGAAAATTTCTGAGCACGATTTTTTTTTTAAACAATAAAGAGAAAAAGCAAGTAAGAAAAGTACGAACCGTCCAGCAGGGTGTCGAAGTGTATGGCCTGCAAGTATTCCTTCTCTCGCATGAAACCTTTGAGGGGAGTGGCCCAGCCTTCGCTCAAAACTTGGACCCACTGAAGATCCAGCTACAAAACACAAAAGCAGGTGAACATTTCCATAGCTCTGTTTCCCAGCCAGCTGGCCCCAGGGCAGGCCTTTCTCATTCTGCCGGGCAGAAGAATGAAGGCAGAATCCTTCATGTGTTAAGCGTTCTGTCTTGATGCTGAGGCATGATCCAGGGGCCAGATAAGCTTGAGCCTAGAACTTTCCTACTGGAGAGCAGTGATCTAAAATTGAGGTGCAGAGAGCCTCATGATGGGCAACTGTGTTAACATTCCCTGTTCCTGCTTTCCTTTTTTTTCCTCAACAAATATTCTGGTCGGGCTACATATTTTCACCAAATGTTGACTGAAATTGGCAAACCCCTGACTTGAAAAGTCCACAATTGTTAGCATGATACTGAAAAAGCTTCAAGCTCTGGCCCTTTGGGCTGATGGAGAGATTTCTACCTCCTCCCAGGCCTATACTCTTTCCCACCTGAAATTCCTGTTCATCTTTTAAACCCCGAAGCATGGGCCACTGCTCTGCTGACCTTTCCTACCATCCCTAGGACCAAAACAATGATTAGATTATTTGAAGTTCTTTTGTACCTTGCAGCCCATTTCATTATGGGAATTATCATTCCACGCCGTAATTATAATCATGTACTTCTCGTGTGCCCGGAGCACTGGAGTACTCGGAATTTCTTCCATAAGGTCAGGGGGTTCTGCATATAAATTTGTCATGACTTGTTCAGGTATGAATGAACCTGCAACAGGTTCCCACCTTACTCTGCCTCTTATAAAAATGCCCAAGGTTTTAAGGGATAAGGAAAAGGTACCAATGAAGATCCAATCAGCTGGAATGGACCAAGAACACTGACCTATAAAGAGCCAAAGGCATCTGCCATGCACTTGACGGGGCTGCAGCTACACGTTCCAGGCAGTAAATTCAACGTGACCAAAGGGTCTACACCTTCTCCTTAGGCTGGACTCTGACTCATTAGGAAAGAACGGGATTTGCAGAGTAGGAAAAGAGTCCTATCCCTTTAGATCAGGGTGGCTCTTTTCTCCACATTCCTTCTTGATCGTCCAAAAAAAACACTTGCACTTTTTTTCTTTACGTTCATTCTGGACAAACTTTCTTCAGCCGCTGCCAACAATATGGCCCAATGCCTGCACTTTGGCATAACTGAAGATTTCACAGTATCCTCTGCAAAACTGAAGTTACCGGCCCTGTCTGCCTCTGTCCCGGGTACTGCCCAGCTACCTTGCGGCAGCTCTTGGAGAAAGATTTGCTTGGCAAGAGGTTAAAAAAATAAAAGGCAATGATGAAGTGTTCTTCCTTATGGACACTGCATTTCCCTGATCCATACCTTATTACCCACAGTAGTTGTAAACATATTATAATGATGGCCGTGAGGCTAATTCTCCCGGGGCCAGCCCGCAGTCTCACCTTGGTAATTTCTAATGAAGGGAGAGCTTCCGCCTCAGCCCGGACCTGGTCAAGTTTGTTCTCCGGCACGAAGAGCTCGTGGATGCCTTTCATGATCGTGTGCGGTACGATGTTCTGAAAGTAGGCAGAAAGGGTAAAAATTTGAGATGAAAACTGTAAAAAGAATGCTCCGGTGAATAAATGACCTTCTGTGGCTTTATGCAATTGAAATAAATAAATAAATAAAAGCAGCGCCCGGGGCCGCCCACCTGCTCTTGGAGGAGCTCCACCACCTGCTGGACACAGTCACTCACGGAGGACAAGTTGGTTTTCAGCACACGCTCAGGGGTTTCGGGTTTCTCATAATCAGAATCAATACCCGTGAACCCTGCAAGGCAGAAGGGCGGAAATCACACCGGCACCGACGGGAATAGGCTTTCTAAACAGGAAGACATAAGCCATGATGGAATAATGCATTACACTGAGAATTCAGAGCAGGCTGGGAAAGGTTACCGGCTGTCCTTGACCTCTAGCCATAGATAAAAATATATCATATCATATCATGTCCTACCATACAAATGCACAGCTGTATTTTCAATATCAAAAGCCCCCAAAGTACCAACAAGATTTGGCTAGGTCCAAGCTCTCCGCAGCTGACTGGAACCCAAAAGGAAGACGAGAAGAAGAAACAACTCTGGAACATGCCCTCTTAGACACACACTCACGGACACACACCCATTGGACCTGAACTTGATCGCTTATGACTAAGGGGACAGTTCTGGAAACACCCCAGCCCACATGTTGATGAGCCCATGGATGTACTGAGTAGCCTGTGGTTTGATCAAAAGTTGTGTGTCCTAGACACGATTGTGGACAACGGTTTTTGAGACTTCAGACTGGCTTCCTGGAACGGAGTGTGAAGGCCCAAGAAGCGGCAAAAGGGCCACAGGCTGGTGCTCCCACCTTTGATCTCCCCGGCTCGGGCACGTTTGTAGAGGCCTTTCACGTCTCTGCTTTCACAGATGTTCAGAGGCGCATCCACGAAGATTTCGAAGAAAGGCAATCCCGCCGATTCGTGGATTTTGCGGGCATTCTCACGGTCCTGGGGTGTGTGTGGGGGGAAACACATTCGAGAAGGTGAGCGAGAGGTTTCACAGTGGAATTCATCATGAAACCAGGTACGCTCTGGTGCTTGACAGGTTCACGTTTACACGAGCATGTGTGCTCTGCTGTGGTGGCAGGAAACCAGTCCTTTAGAGACCAGGGGTGCCTGGGGGGCTCAGTCAGTTAAGCGTCTGCCTTTGGCTCAGGTCATGATCCCAGGGTCCTGGGACGGAGCCCCTGCATCGGGCTCTCTGATCAGTGGGAAGCCTGCTTCCTCCTCTCTCTCTCCCCCTGCTGCGTTCCCTCTCCCGCTGTCTCTCTCTGTCAAATAAGTAAATAAAACCTTTTTAAAAAGAGAGAGAGAGAGAGAGAGGAAGTCCAGAAATTTCCCTCCGGTGAACACAGCTCTTTCAAGGGCTTTCAGAGAAAACCACAGAAAAGAATCCCTGCTGAAGGACAGGCTGGCCACCCAGGAGCATTTCATTCATAGGGAGTGTTCAAAGAACGTGGCATCTTATTCGTAGCTCCCAGAAATTTCCTGTTTTAAAACAAGAACAGGGTCCCTCTTCCTCGGCGATGTCCACATTAAACACACATGACCTGATGCTTTGGCAGTAAACTGCCATTTCCTTTAGCAAACTAAGCTTTCTGACTTTTTAGAGACATAAGACTACAGAGCTTTTGACTTTTTCCTTCCTTCCAGCTCTGGCCAGAAGGTGAGTGTGGACGGGTCTTTATCAGCTGGTGCCCGGGCATCTGGGAATGAAGGTGCTCTCTTGGACAGAACCAAGATTAAGCAGAGGAAATGAGGGAGCAAGGGAGGGAGGCAGCTGGGAGAACAGTCCTTGGTGCCCTCCCCCACCATCGACTCCTTTCCCAGCATCGTCCATGCCACTCGCCTGATCCTTTTACCTTCGTGAAAGGAGAAATGAAGCTGGTGATGCAGACCAGACCCGCATCAGCAAACAGCTTGGCCACCTCGGCAATCCGGCGGATATTCTCCTCTCTGTCCCCGGGGGAGAACCCAAGGTTTTTGTTGAGGCCGTGACGCACGTTGTCCCCATCAAGGGAGTAGCATGGGATGGCATGCGAGACAAGGTACTCTTCCAGAGCAAAGCTGATGGTGGTTTTTCCAGCACCGGAGAGACCTGTTCATTATAATCATTTGACCTCAAATCAAAATCACTACCATCCAGGAAAAGCACAGTTGACTACAAGTCAAGTACTTGCATTTCTTCCAAACATCGAAATAACCATCCGTCCCCGATTAGAATTACAGCACTGCAAAACAAGTGGGGTTCATAAGTACGGGGAACTGGGGGTGTTTACGTGGTTCTTGGTGTGTTCTATTTTGCCTGCAACGTGTTTTAAAGATGAGAACATTGTGCTTACAAAACCAGATTCTGACTTCTCTTAGAAAAAAAAAATCAGAACATCTGGCAACTGCGTTCTCATGTCCCCTCCTGCCGGCACTAAGCGGGAGTAGAGGGGACAGCCAGCCCCGGAGACTGGGGGACCCACCTCTCCTACCAAACCTGCAAAACAACCACTTGACAATAGACCCCTCTGGCCTCGAGATTTTTCCAAAATGACTCTCAAAACATGAAGACAGTCACCCCGAGCTAGGCTCTAGATGTGTTTAGAGCTGTACTACGCCCTTCAGTGTCTGGAGTCTTTCCGTGAGAACAGAGTGACCACGATGTGCCTTTTACCATGGTTTCAAAGTGCAGTGGTGGGGGGCGCACTGCATGATTTCTATCTGAGGGAAATCATGAGGAGGAAGGGAACACTCCAAAAAACCACTTGTCCTGAAGATCTCTGGACTTGAGAAATGGAGCATTGTGCCAAGCCACTGTTGGGGGGTACCCAGGTGTGGGAGAGGAAAGGTTAGGGGGAAGAAGAGGAGGTCAGAAGCTTAACATGGAGAACATGCCAGGAGGAAGGAGGGAAAAGACAAAAAGGTAAGAGAAGAGCAGAACAAAGGAAGAGGGGAATAAAGACTTGGAAAGAGGGGCTTCCCGGCTGGCTCAGTCGGTGGAGCATGTGACTCTTCATGGCGGGGTGGTGGTTGTGAGTTCGAGCCCCATGTTGAGTGCAGAAATTACTAAAACACAAACTTAAAAAAAAAAAAAAAATGACTTGGGAGCGCCTGGGTGGCTCAGTGGGTTAAGCCTCTGCCTTCAACTCAAGTCATAATCTCCGGGTCCTGGGATCGAGCCCCGCATTGGGCTCTCTGCTCGCAGGGAGCCTGCTTCCTCCTCTCTCTCTGCCTTCCTCTCTGCCTACTTGTGATCTCTGTTAAATAAATAAATAAAATCTTTAAAAAAAAAAAGACTTGGAAAGAAAGGTGATATATGAAAGGCAAACAAACAGTTTCCACAGTGTTAGTTATGTTTTTAAGTCACGCCCTTGGCCCTCACAGAGAATCATTGGAAATCATTTCTGAAGACAATACTACACTATTCATGCAACTCCGTTCCATTCGAATAGGGACTTAGGTCATAAATTCCTCTTAGAATTGTGTCCAGCATGAGGTAGAGGAATCAGGACTCCTGAATCTCCGGAGTGTTCTCTCACACTGGAAAATGAGGGAAAGGATAGAAATTCCTTTCAGTTTTACTTCAGGTCTCAAAACTAAGGGCTAAACCACAGTAACTGGATTAAATGGATTGTTGGTGGATTTATTTCAATGCACGGAGGTCACTGAAATCTCCCAAGAGAGCTTGATTTCCCAGTGGCCAGGCCCTGGGCTGTGCAGGCTTTCCTTCACTTAGTCCTACCCTTCGTCAGCCCCCGGGGCAGGTTCTATCCTTATCTCACTTCACAAATAAGAAAACTGAGGCTAAGCCTGCCTAGTTGGCTTGTCCAAAGTCACACAGTTAATGTAAGTGGAGCTGGGGCTCAAAACCAAGTTTTAGAAGGGGTTGGTTTCTCTCGTTAGCCTCAACAGCCTATCTCTGTAATGTAAGAAGACAGAATAAATTGGGAAAAGATTTTTTTTTTCTTTTTAATGAGTAAGAAAAGACAGACAAAGTCCAAGCTTTAGGGTGTTTTTCCTCTTGTACCAGTTACCTTTCTGTTTTGAAGGCTGTTCCACCTTATAGAAAGTGGACTCTGTGTTGGTCCCAATACAGAAATTGGACAATTTGCCATGAAGGCAAACACATAAGAGGGAAGCATCTAGAAGGCAGCTGTTGGATCTATGGCCACACAGCATGACTCTTGGATGGGGTCAGGGGGACATCCCGACAGGATTCACAACATGGGAACACTGCCTTTTGGAATATAGCAAGCTCCTCGCCCACTGTGTGTCCCCAGCCCTCCCTCGGGGGAAACGTGTTGCACCACAGGTGAATGAAATCAGGAGACCAGAGGCAAGTGCCTCAGCCACCAGAAAAACTTGGGAGGAGGAGGAGAAGGAGGCTGATGGAGCCAGGAACAGCAAGTGAAAGGGGAAGACTGCCACACTCCTCAGCAGTCCCTTCACGTGGGAAAAAAATCAGCATTTGGGTTTTTGGGTTTGGTTTTGTTTTTGTTTTTTTTAAATCTATTTATTTATTTGAGAGAGTGAGAAAGAGAGCAAGCAGGGGCAGAGGGAGAGGGAGACAAGCAGACTCCGCGTAGAGCGTGAAGACCGATCTCATGACTGCGAGATCGTGACCTGAGCCGAAATCCAGAGTCAGTCACTTAACCCACTGAGCCACCCAATAACACAGCATGTGGGAGCAGGCAGTAGCACACAGCTGATCTCAGAACCTGGGTAAACATCTCCGCATCAATCTGAAACACCGTGTCTACACTGGACTCCTACTCCCAGGGATCAACTTCCCCTACCCTGTGCTCAGAGCCTAAGGTAACGGCCCCGGACTAATTCCTGCCCTGTCACTAAGTCTTAGCTGCGACATTCTGAGGTCACAAAACACAGGAAAAAGAAGAGATTCACCGGGTCACCTCCGTGGGAGTGAGTTGTTTCTGTTTACAAGGGATAATCCTCAGCTAAGTGGAAATGGCTGGTTTTCCTTCTTGTGCAGATCCTTATGTTTTCGGGTGTTTTTTTTTTAAAGTGAAAAGTCCTCTACCATGTTAAAACATCAGAAAACAAGAAAGAATAACTCTAGACACCCAAAACCTTATAGATAGCCAAATGCTCACTGTCGAGTTAGGAAAACTCCACCCCGAGCGCCAGTACATTGAGACACAAGCCCGAGAATTACGGGCTTGCCTTGAGCTGGAAGGGGACACTCTCATCAGCTTGCCCCTGTCCTGCCAAAAGAGATGACCAAGAACGAGAGAAGTGCCTCGATCTTGGGCTTCCTTCCCACTGACAGCACAGGGAGGGCCGACCGCTGTGCTCAGCCTCGTCCCCGTGTTAAAACAAACATGTCCATAGGTCACTCCGAGTTCCTTCAAATTCTATGTCACACGTCAATTTTCAATTAAAAGAAAAAAGTAGCAACAAGGCATACCTGTCAGCCACACCGTACATCCTCGGAATCCACCCCTCGTCCCGACCACCTGCCCTCTCTTGTTCCTGCTCACGTGGTGGGCCTGGTAGACGACGTTGGTGGACTTCTGCTGGCTCTCCTACAAGACAAGAGCAGGCCCAATACGGTGTCAATAAAACAATACAACATGTATACGTGTAATAAAAATACAACAAGTACACATATAATAATACAGTAAGTCTACATATATATAATACCTATAATACAATATGTATACAGTATGTATACATATAATAAGTGTACATATGCATATATATACAGAAACAATAAACAACAGAGGACAGTAATAGTCATTCCTAACTGAAACTCCTCTTTTGTGACTGGCACACAGAGGGACATTTATTAATTCTACTAAGTCAGAAAAAGATACTGCCTTTAGAATGCCCATCATGGGGGCGCCTGGGTGGCTCAGTGGGTTAAAGCCTCTGCCTTCGGCTCAGGTCATAATCCCAGGGTCCTGGGATCGAGCCCCGCATTGGGCTCTCTGCTCAGCAGGGAGCCTGCTTCCTCCTCTCTCTCTGCCTGCCTCTCTGCCTACTTGTGATCTCTGTCAAATAAATAAATAAAATCTTAAAAAAAAAATACCCATCATGACCCTCTGAAAGTATAATCTGAACGTGACAATCACTGACATGCTGTCAAAGTCTTGGTTCTGTGACATTTAAAACTGTGCACCTTCAGGGGACAGTTAAGGGAATGTCTTTGTCTCCATAAGCTCATGCAGTGGATCCTACAGATGTGGATGGGACACAAGCCAGTTCATGCAGCCCCTGGGGAAGTTCTGGAGAGGGGCTGGCCTGGGGAGAGGCTCCTCTCCGAGTAGCCAGGGAGAGGCTCTGATCACAGAGCAAAGCGCTCAGTCCGGGGACACCGTCTTTGACGCACAGTCCCAGAGCAGGGTACGGCGCGTGAGGCTGCTTTTTCCCAAGCTCTACACTCAGTTTCCACTTTCCCCAGGGTCTGCGTGTGAACTTTTAGTCTTTCAGAAGGCCCTGCAGAAACAGAAATGGGCCAGTTACTAGTCTTGGAGACTAACGCGAATCTTGAGTATCTTTATTTTGGCTGAGACTAAGTCAGCCAGTAAGGGCTGACCCCCATCCTAAACTCCGGATGCTGGGAGTCTCATGAGTCAAAATGGTGGCACAGCCGGTCAGTACAGCTGCCGGCGGACATTGCTCCAATAACGCGTGATCCAAGGGTGGGGGGCAGGGGGTGCAGAGAACCCGTCGCAGTGGTTAAATAAAAAGGTTGGGAACGACTCCAATGTGTCTTTGGCGTGGTAACAGAATTTCTGATGACAGATGGAATCCAAGTCTCTGAACTGCAAAAACCTAGGGAGCCTTTTAAATACCGCACATGTAAACCCACCAGCGCTTAAAAAAAAAAAAGGCATCTATATTCTTTGAGCAAGGCCCAGAGAAAACTCTGGGCCACATGTGGACCATTTTATATTTCTGGAGCAAATTAAATCACTTCTTTATGGCCCCTCATTTGCGGGGGAAAAGACAAAACCAAAAAACCCAAAAAGGGGAACACAGCTAGGACTGTCGGGAGGCTTACAGGAGACGATGGGTGGGAACCTACTCTGGAAATGGCCGGGTTCTCTGCACCAACAGATGCAGACAAAGACTGAGTGTGCACCCCAACAGGAGAGGCCAGAACCAGCTGGGGCACGGCCCGGGAAATGGCTTCAAGAGCAAGGGGAAGGGGCCCCTTGCTGGTCGCTGGGGGCTCAGGAAGGCAGCGCCCAGCAGTGGGACTGGGCCCACCAGGGAGACCCAGAGCCCAGGAGAGGCGCAGGCCGGGCAGGGGAGACGGGCATTGCCAGGGTCCAAAGGAGCCTGGAGGCATTGCCAGGAGCCGAGGAAGGTGCTGAAGGCACAGGTGGGATCTGCAGGCCGAACTTCTCAGAAACTTCTGAGGCTAGACGCACCAATCATCCTTCTGCCAGAACCCAAGAAGCACCAGAAGCTTCATCAATGAGATCACATTAGATGAGCTCAGGAGATGTTCTAGCAGCATTCCCTCTGGCTGAACAGGTCTCCTGAAGGGATCCCGAGTCTTTGGACCAAGTGTAATTTATAGCTCAAGAATACCAGTAACATTTCCTTTTTCTCTATGTCCTTGTTCATCACTGCCTTCTTTTTTTTTTACATTATTTATTTGACAGAGATCACAAGTAGGCAGAGAGGCAAGCAGAGAGAGAGGAGGAAGCAGGCTTCCTGCTGAGCAGAGAGCCCGATACGGGGCTCGATCCCAGGACCCTGGGACCATGACCTGAGCCGAAGGCAGAGGCCTTAACCCACTGAGCCACCCAGGCGCCCCATCACTGCTTTTTACTCAAGGAAATTGTGTCTGGGTATCAGGCCCAAATGTCAGTGCATGTGGTCATCCATGGCTTCGCTCAGCAAATGCTCATGGAAATGAGCCCCTGCTACCTGCCAGGGGCCATCCCAGGCCCTGGGAATCTAGGGCTAAATGAAGAAGGACCCACAGCATCATTCTGGGGGGAGTGCAGGCAAAAAGATCAAGTAACTAGGACCCCACACCCCATGGAGGGGGTCTCACACATACTGGACATGACATGAAGATACAGAAGGAACATCCACAACTCAACAATAAAATGAGTCCAAAATCTGGACAGTTAAATTTCACCAAGATACACAAATGGCCAGAAAGCACATGAAGGGCCGGGGTCGTTAGTCACAAGAGAAAGCAAACTAAAACCCACACGAGACACCATCGCCAAATCTAATGGCAACAAGGACTTGCTCTCATATTGACAGCAGAGGTATAAAGTGGGACAACCATCCCGGAGAGAAACCTGGCAGTTCCCTACAAAGCTCAACATTTACCTCCCCTACGAGTTAGCAATTGCACACACAGGCACTTACTCAAGAGAAAACAGGGGTCTTCAGAAGATGCGTACAGCTTCATCGGGACAAAAACTGCCAGGAGCCAAGTACCCATCCACGGGAAAACAGATCACAGTCACACTCACACACACGTGCGCGCACGCGCGCACACACACACACACACACACACACCACCACCACCACCACCACCACCGTGCTGGAACAGCAGGTATCCTGAAAGGACAGTGGGGCTGTCTGTCTTCATAACGTTTGAGGTGCACAGTTGTCTGCCTTGGTTGGAACTCACGGAATGTACATGTAAGACGGGCATTTCGTTACATGTAAGTTTCACCACACACCAAAAAAGGAGCCATTAAAAAAAAAAAAAAGCAAGGAAACGAAAGAATATATACCAAGACTCACATGGTGGAATTCTCTTGTTCAACACGGCTGCCTTTTCTGAAAAAGGGCTCTGGTCCCAATCCCAGCAAACTTGATGTAAGGGGTGGGCTTGCCTACCTGGGCGACTGAATGCCCACCCGAGCTTCATTTGTCCACAAAGAGGGTTTTTTCCCCCTCTCTTTTGGCTGTTTTTTTTTCCTTCCTCCAGGCAGAGATCCAGAATAAATTCTAAACTTTGTTAATCTGTGGAAACTTTGTTAGGATCTTGTAAACCATGTCCCCAACCAAGGGCGCTCGGTTTTCAAAATCACACCAGTCAGAATGGCTAAAATGACCAAGTCAGGAAATGACAGATGCTGGCGAGGATGCGGAGAAAGGGGAACCCTCCTACACTGTTGGTGGGAATGCAAGCTGGTGCA